>PVLA01002167.1:0-279574 GCA_004027455.1 Hydrochoerus hydrochaeris
GTTCTTTGGAAGCCTTTGGTCCTGGAGGAGCTTGTCATGCTGGCTTCCCTGATATTAACTAAGTTATTATCACTGGAGGAGCTTGAGACCTTGTCTCTGAGAATGCCTGTGGTTCAGTTTAGGAGAGTTCTGTGCTTTAAGCATTGCTTCCTGGACCTGGAGGGGAAGATATGTACTGTTGAAACTCCAGGATAAGCTTTTCACACTGGCTTTCTGATATGAACTTGGCTGTTATCATCAGAGGAGCTCTGGACCTAATTGTCACTGAGGATGGTTGTGGAACTTTTCAGGAGAGCTCTGGTCCTCTCCTTGAGCATCACTTCCTGTCTGCAGTGCAGAACCCTCAGCTTACAGGCACAGATCCTTCATCCCACTGGCACAGACTTTCTAGCTTCCACCTCTGACTGTTGGGCCTTCCCAGCACAGATCTGTGAAACAGACTTGCATAAGTCATTGTCTTGGGTTCTACATCTCCAGCTGGACTCTTGCGAGGAACTGGTATGAGCTCTAGATCCTCAGCTGGACTCATGCAGGATATTATCATGGGATTCATGCCCTAAGCTGGATTCAGTGTGTGGACCAATTTCCTGCACTCCTTGTATTTGAATCTGAGTGACTATCATAAAATAATTCTATAAAATCTGTGCCCTGTATGTAATTATTTTCCTTGTAACCCCTAACTTCAAAAGGCAACATCTTAATTTCTTTTACCTACAATTCTGACTAGGAGATGACATCAAGAAAGTTGGAAGAAAATGAAAAAAAGTTAATCTTTAAATGAATGCTATATCACCTAGTACCCAATAAGGCTGTGATAGTATACCAAGCAGTACTGATTTTCAGTAAAACATGTTATTCAAGGAGGTAAAAATGATATTAGAAAGTGATTTCATAATTTTAAAACTGGTAAACCTCAATTAAACATTTATTTGATATATTCTTTCATTCTTGAACTGCTATTTGACATCTGAGCTAGATACCACTGATATTAAATGAGAAAATGAATTTTCATAAAAGAAATATATGTATTATATATACGTATATGTATATGTATATTAATGAATAGGAGGAAAGGAAAAGAAGAGGAAGAGAAAATACAAAAATGAAGAAAAATAAGGAGGAAGCACAAGAGGAGGATGAGGAAGAGGAAGAGGAGAAAATGATGAAAATAGCAATATTGGAAGCAGCTGCAACAAGAAAGGCTGGTGGCAGTAATGTGTACTCATTTCAGAGGGTTTGTCTTTATTTTCAAGGAAATTAAAGAAGGTTTAAGAGCTTGTAACAGAGAAAACCAGGCCTTGCCAGGAGGTGATCCCCACTAGAAGCCAGCGCCACGCTTGGGCTGTCGTCATAATGGGGACAGCCGGACCCAGCTTCTTCCCGTGAATCAGCGTCATTGGCAGACTGTAGAGGGAGAGAACAAGGTCTCACCAGGAAGCGATCCTTGCCTGGAAACCGTATCATTTTCAATATTTTGTTGGGTTGATTATGTTAAATCTGATGGCATGAGCAACTATTCAAAAGATAGCAAGACATTATGGTAGTCGTTTTGGATTTACTATTGGCTTGTTTTGAAATCCTTTATTGCATTTATTGTTTTGTTTTTACTGTTTCTACTCTATGCTGTTCTGTTTGATTTTTACTATGTCCAAAGGTATCTGCAGCTATTTTGAAGACAACAAAAAGCATTATGGTAACTATTGTTTATTTCATAAGATTTTGAAGTCCTATATCACTTATACTGGTTTATTTTGATTGATTTAATTCTTTCTTTGGTTTTATCCTCTTTAAAATTAAAAAAAGACTAAACTCAATAGTATAGCAAATATTTTAAAAGAAAATCTATTTTCAAAATCTGTACTAAGCTTTTGTTTTATTACCAGGAAAGAATTTGTCTTATTTGGAAGGAATGTTTAAATATTGTACCAACTCTGATTTCTAAGTAGGATAGCATTTATACTAAACATTTAGTAGAATTTCATGTGATTATAAAATAAAAATTCAAAAAAAGCTCATAACAAGAAGTTATCTATACTATCTAGAATATAAAAATTGTGCTGGAATATTTCTGGAAAGAAACATTTAACTGTAATAATTTCTCATTTGTGTACCTAACCATAGAGTATTTTTAGTACGTGTTAATGCTACTCATATGTTATAGAAGTCTTCTTAAACATGTTTCTCCCAATAACTTTTCAGGGCAAGTTCATGTGCCAATCCAGGCATTTGTAAATATTCTAATGTGATTATTAGTTCACTGAGAGAAAGTGAGGTTTCTGGATGTATTTCTCAAAGTCAGAAGTAATGAACTAATAATCATGTTAATGACTTATTAACAAACCATGAAAAAATCCTGAATAGGTCATAGTCATGAGTCTGAGGTGAGGAAATAATTGAATATAGTGATCCCTACATGAATAAATAGGCTTTAGTTTCATGTCTGTGTCAAAAAGTTTCATTTTTCAGACAAAATAATTACTTTTTATTCTGAAGAATCCAGATAATTAGAATATATTGTAAAGACTTCAGAGATAATTTCAGTTGGTTTTTATTCCAGGGAATTTCAATGAAAGAAAAATAACATTTTAAAATGCCTCAAATTCTGTTTCTTGGCTCAAATCCAGCTATCTTTTTCAGTCATTTTCCTCTGAGAGTGTATAAAAAAAGAGAAGTTTAAGACTAGATAGCTAGAGAAATGAAGATACATATGATTTAAGAACTAAGCTAGGAAAAGGATTATATGGCTTTAAAGATGTGAAAAGTTTAAATAGACCATAAAAAAGGTACAAAAGGATATGAAATATGGCAAAACATGTGGCAAAAGACTCCCAACTAAACATATAACAAAAAAATAAGATATGAAGCCAGCTATATAGTTAAGTATCACAAGCACCTACCTGGCAGGTAAAAGGGCTTGAATTTGATTCCTGGTACAAAATAAACAAACAAACAAAAACACTGTTTCACAAAGAGAGCAGAGAAGCCAAAGTGAGTAACATGACTAGTACTGTGTCTCCAAATTCATGTGTTGAAACCCCAACCTACAACGTGACTGTATTCATCCTTCAAGGAACTAATTCAGTTAAACGAGGTCATAAATTTAGGGCCCTGTCTAATAACGTTGGTACCTTACAGAAAGAGGGGGAGCCCCCAGGAGGACATACACACAGAAAAAAAGACCATGTGAAGACACAGGTAAAAGGTGGCCATTTGCAAGCCAAGAAGACAGGTTTACATAATACTGAGCCCGGGGAGAATTTGATGTTGGACTTCCGGCCTCCAGAACCAGGACAAAATAATTTTCTGTTGTTCAAGCCACCCAGTCTGTGGTAGACTGTTGTGCAAGCTCAGGAATATTAATACAGGGATGACAAAAGCTGTGGTAATAAATTGTTAGAGCTCACCTTATTAACTTTTAGAACCTTATCCAATTTTCAGGACCACTAATTTTCAATCACATACCATGTTCTCTCATCTAACTACTGCAATTGCTTCCTAACCAAAAAATCTTCCTGCTTTTAGTTTTGTGCCTTTCACTTATTTCCAGCATAGGTGTAGCTTTCTTAGAATCATAAATATGAGCATGAGGTTCTTAATATTAAAACCTGCAATAATTTCTGTTCCCTATAAGATTAGGTCAAAATTTCTAATTATGCTGTAGCAGTCCTCTAAGATTCCCCCTTCTCTAGCTGCAGGGAACATGGTGTCTCTCAGCTACTCTTACCCACTCTGTCTGTCAGTATTCATTCATGAAGGCACTAAGATACCCTGAGGAGGACATCTTGGCTACTACTTGACAGAACTGTTCCCGGTTCTCTCTGTAATTTGTACTTCATGGACTTTATACTGTGTCCTCTTCTGACTTTTGTCAGTCAAGTCACTGTATTTTTCCACATAGGTCAATTTGTTTAGAAACTAGGCTACTTTATGTTGTCATTTATTTATATAAACACATATATGTGATATATGTGTGTGTCTGTGTGTGTATGAACATTGGACAGAATATTTTCCAAGGAGATGTTCCTATAAGCATTACTCGCTTCAGTAACATGCACTCAGTAACTCTCATTCATTATTTCATGGAGCGTGCATCTGTATGTGTGTGTGTGTGTGTGTGTGTGTGTGTGATATAAACCATAACATGTGAAAGAATGGACCTGATGCCACTAGACGGTGAGCTGGAAAAAATACTGAGTTTGAGAGAAAGTTTTCCTAAAACAATGGGAAGTAATACAGAGTAAAGCAGGAGGTGAGATAATAAAATTTGCACTTTGGATATACTATTTTAGTGACAATATAGCAGATATGAAATGGATATGAAAGATTACAAGTCCAGACTCTATGGATGATGTCATATTACTGAGTAAAATGTCCAGGATGAGAAAAATACGGAATTTTTAAAATTTTATTAATAGAAATTTATTTACATAGAGTCATCTTAATACTTGTAATTATGAAACATGAATTTTAAAGATCAAGAAACACATTTATGTAGATTAATTTATTTAACTTTGATCATGTTCCTATTATATCCTTTGCACCATATATTATGTGCAAGGAAAAGTAATATAGAAAACGTTGTTATTTGTCCAATGGAACCCAAAGTTTAATTGGAAAACAGATGTGAAATAAATTACATGAAATTATAGTAAATAATATCATTTGGAAGTGGAGTTGTAGCTCAAAAATACTGGGAATTTCTGAATTGTAGGTTCCAATTAACTTAAAACTGTGCTTTATTTTCTTCTATAAAACATAATGGCTAGAATGTGAAAGATTCATAAAGGTCCATGTGATTCAAATGATTTTCAAGAAATCTCTGCAGATTTAGTTTCTAAAGCCTCTTCCATCTCCAGATCCCTGTTCAATATATGTATATATTTTCTTTTCTGGATACCTTTGATTTGCTTTTGCTTTTTACATTTTCATGATATTTGTGACTGCTTTTGCTCCTTGGTCCACTTCCTATTTTCTTCTTTGTTTCACATTTGCAGCCCCTAACCGCTCAGATATATACCTACATCCTCTTCCAATTTTTGGGAAACTCAACACAGACAAAGTTGCCTGACAGCAACTTGACAGTTGGTAATTTTAACTGTTAAGGAAAAAATGTTTACTTGGTGACTTATTCTTCAGTGTTTTTTAAATGTGAGGAGACCAAGGGCTAATAAGGAATGCAAGAGATCTCAATATTTAAAACAATTAAGTTCAACCCAATTAATTAAAATCATTCTTGCACACACGTACAAATTTACAGAAATTACAGAAGATGGTAAAGGGAGAAAAACCTTTTTTATTTTATAAAACTCCTTATGTTAATGCAAATGAGGTCTGTGATAATAAAAATGTTTTAATAGAAAATGACAATTTGTACATTATACAAATGAAGCTATAGAAAAGATTGCAGTACTTTGTAAGTTTAATTCTTCATTTTATTCCTTTCAAAGGACTATGTAATGTGTTCACATTATCGGCAAATACCATAATTTTTTTATGACCTTCTAAAGTAAAAAAAAAAAAAAGTTATGTATTGATTTTTATTTGAAGAAAAACTAATTTTTATATTATATTCTTTAAATGTAAAGTACTTTCAAAGATTCTTTATGATAAGATAAAATTCCATTCAATATTTTTTTGTGTATGTCTATGATCTAAGAAAATCTACACAAAACATAAAGCAAGGAAGAAGTCCCAAATGGATCTATAAACTACTCTGAATTTAGTGAAGAATCAAAAAATAGTCTAGCAAAATTTATTAGTGGAAATTAAAGTAAATACTCTGTAGCCAATTCCTAACATTAAAGAAATGAGTTAGAAAAAAAGAACATTAAAAAATCAATAATACAGTATGAAAAATATGAGGAAAGATTTTTAAGACTAATGAAAGCAAATTAAAATGAATAATAAAAACTAAGGTAGAAAGAAATGGATAAAAATAGGTAACTAATAGAAAACAACCCAGAACTGCATATTTAAAAAGGTTAATAAAACTGACAAAACTCTAGCATATTAACCAAGAAAAATATTCTAAGTCTGACATGCAAAATAGGTACTTTGATAGCTAATATCATATCAAAAAGCATAGGTGGATGTCTGACAAAATCAAGCAAATGCCTTACTATAAATCTATAAATGATCTAGTGAGCATGATATTGACAAAAAATAAACATAGATCAGTGGGACAGAATAGAGAATCCAGAAAAGCCACACAAAAATGTAGTTATCTGGTTTTTACACAAGAAATAGAGCAATTCAGTGAAAGATTATCTCTTCAAAAAATGCTTCTGCAACAATTGAACATCTGCATGTTTAAAAATAAGTCTCTGCAAACACATCTCAAAACTTTTATAAAAATCGAGTTGACATAGATCATAGATATTCATAGAAAACACAAACTATAAAAATTCTAGCAAAAACTTTGAAGACTATTTAGATGACCTGGGGTCATACAATGAAATTTTAGATACACTATCACAAGCACTGCTCATGAACCAAAAACCTACTGTTAAACCTAGAGAAAATGGTATATTTCTACTCTGCAAGTCACCTACTGAAGATAACAAAAGGCAAATGACATACGGGGCCATAATCTGTTTTTAAAACACATCTGTGATAAAAGCAGCAGATCCAAAATATTCAGAGATATTCAAAGAACTGTTAGCATTCTTCTAGTTAGAAAACAAACAACTTATTTTAAAAAAAAGAACAAAAGATCTGACAGACATCTCACACTTGAGGAAATACAAATGGCAAATAAACTTATGAAACAGGCTCAACATCATTTTTCATGAGGGACGTGCAATAAAGAAAAAAAGGTGCCAACTACTAATTATCTAGAAAAAGACTCAAGTCCAAAAAGCTGACAATAAAAAATGCTGCTGAGCATGCAGTGTGCCAGGAACTCCCATTCATTGCTTATTGAGAATGCAAAATATTGCCGTCATTTCAGAAGAAGCTTGGAAGTAGCTTCCTATGCTCAATGTAGTAATGCCACATGATCAAGTAATGACATTCTTGAGTATTTAGCCAACTGATTTAAAAATTTTCATATGCACAAAAACCTGCACACTAATATTTATTTGTTATTGTCAAAGACTAGAATCAAGCAAAATGCCTTCCAGGTGAATTAATAAGTAACTGTAGGACATCTAAACAGTGGAATAGTATTTACTATTAAAGTAAATTAAACTAGGGACCTTAAAGGCATATGTTGAAAGAAGGAAGCATTTGTGAGAGGTACATACTGTACAATTCAAATGATATGAAATGACCTTTTGGTAAACAGCACTATAGAGATAACAGAAAAATAAGTAGTTATAGAGGACTAAGATGCAGTACAGAATGACAGAAAGGTAGAGGTGAAGCATAATGTATTTCTCAGGTGATAAAACTATGCTGAAAATACTGCAAGGGTTGATGAACGATTTTATGCATTTGAAAAAAACCTACTGATTTAAAACACTATGGATAAATCTTAATATATGCATGATCTAGAAGCTTGAGAAATCCAAAGAAAGACTACAAACCATCATTAGAACACCCAGATGTACTACAAATGAAAACTCAGTGAAGCTTCCAGGAGAAGTGCTAACCTAAGTAACTTTGGAAAACAATGGAGTCTATAAAGCTAAAACAATCAACTGCATGCATGCATCTTATGGTTAAAGTTGACATAGATTAAAAATTATGTTAATTAATGAACATGTGAAATAGATTTATCTCTGTTGAGAAAATAAGATATCAAATAAGAACAGGAGACTGGGAGGATCCATGTACTGATAGAGAAGTATTGGAAACATCAGTAACTTTATGAAGGCCAGTATTTGCAATTTGAAATATTTACAGTATATATGGCTGGTTATATTCCTGGATAATCCTGTAATGCCAGAAAATGCATCCTCAAAAAATGCTATGGCAGTAAGTGAAATGGATGCAGAAGCGAACTGATAACAGCTTCTAGTTCCAAAGTTGACCCACCAAATAAATAAAGTATCATTAGCTTACAGCTCATGACATATTATTTATAATCCTTATTTTTACAAAATTATAAAATAGTGATTAAAATGGTATATGAATAATTTATGAAATTGTAAATACAGTAGTACATGTATACCTATAGTATTTACTTACACAATAGTAAATATCCATGATACTTGCTCTAGTAACATGAATCAATGATTGAGTAAGTTAGTAAATGGCAGAGAAGAAACAAAATTCTCAAAACAATGTCTAACAATAAATTAGGTAGCTATTTCACTCTAAATGAAGGTGAACCTAGGTCTTCACTGGTTAAGTGCAGAGCAGGCATAGGACATACTTATACACCATAAGACAGGAGAAAAAACTGGGTAATATAAGGTAATTTTATAGGTGGAGAAATATGAATATTGGTTCAGCTAAGTGATAAAAATCAAAGTGAACAGTTATGTTAGTAATATGTACTTTTGATATAATTTGGTGAAAATGGTACTTCTTGATCTCTTTCCTCAAAACCGATAGGAAATCATGAAAACACTGATTAATTCCACAGGGAAGCATCCTACATAAGAACTAACCTATATTCTTCAAAACTATCAAGTGATCAAAGACAAGAAAGTTTGAGAAGCTGTCACAGCTGTAAGGAGCCCTAGAAGACCTGAGAATGAATTGTGATATGCTTAATGAAATCCTCCAGTAGAAGAAAGGAAATTAGAAAAACTCAAGGCATTCTGCGCAACACATGTACCTGAGGCAATGGCGCTATATCAATATTGGTTCATTAATTTATCAAATGTAGCAACTAATGTAAGCCCACAAGAAGGGATTCTATGGTTAGCAGTAGGTGGCCTGAGAACTTCAGGTGCTGTGAGCTCCGTTATTCTGCAACTCAAAACTGCTGTGAAAATCAAGTAGTCATTTAAAAACATTGTCACATTCGATGACATGGTTTTAAGTCAAAAAGCTTGAAGTTGAAATAATGCTCCCTGATAACCTGTCTCCTTTCCACTGTCATTGTAGGTCATCAGCCTTCCAGAGATGCTAGCAAAATAAATACAGGGTGCCAGAATGACTATCAAACTCACGTTCAGACTCAAAACCAAGAATTTAAGTACTGCACTAGTAGATGTATCTGGTTTAGTCATAAATCTTCTTGGCAAATTCTAATGGAATATCTGGAGAAGAGTATCGGACATGAGTCCAACTGCTTCAGTTCTCTCACACTTTGATAACTGCCACTCCTAAGCCATTTTTGCAGTTTTAATAGAGGACATACATGTCTCCTTGGGTTGGTGTGAACTGATATCATATGGACTTATTCGTGGCTTCTCATATTTATGAAAACTAATATACAAAAGAGGTGAATATTTTGCTGTGTTTTAGTTGTGTTTTCTTACTATATATGTGTTGTACTCTAAACTCTTAGCACCGCCATTCTGTTCTGTATGCGCCATGCCCCTTGACCTTTAAAAAGGAGAAAACAGGATGTCCCATTTCCTCAGGAATTCACAGGTGTGGGCCCCCCACATCTTTGCAGGTTTTCTTTCCCTTTATAAACCATCCCCAATTCTTGGCCCAGTTACACAGCAGTGTAAATTCCATCCTCACTCTGTGTCGCTGGATACCAGCCTAAATATTAAAGCACTCTTTTCTTTTCCTCCAAGATGTCTTGGACTTTTTATTCTTTTTGCCTTTTTTAAAATTTTCATTTTATTTTGAGGTGCAGCCTTTTGGGGTACAACAATATGAAGGGAAGCATTTTCTTTTATTCAAAAATGCTCATAATCAAAAATGCTCCTTAGAAAAACAGTGGATCTTGATTTAAACATTAACCAAAAAGGAATATTTGCTCAGTATTGCTATAGCTTTCTCTTTTCAAGAACAGGTGAAAACAAGAATGAAAAATGGGCAGAGGCACACACACAAACAACAAAAAAAAAACAACCTCAGTGAGATAAATACCATTGTACCTCAGTATTTTAAGATATCAAAATGCAAATATATGCTTATAAAGATAGTCTTGTGCCAAGCCATAATTGGTGTTGGGCAAAAAAATAAATAAATAAATAATTATATATATATATATATATATATATATATATATATAGTATCATGGATATTTGTATCTATTTTATAAAAGTCTATATCGATGTAATTATGTAATATGCAATTGTAGTCTCATGGCTTTAATGAAAGCAAGGTCGTTAATATTGTCAAACTATACCTTTGAAAATATTACCCTCTTTTGTTTAAATTTTCTTAGTAAGATAAATAAAATATGTATTCCTAAAATAATATTAGGAATTTTGATATGGCTAGCTTTTAATTTTCAGTATAATGTAACAGTTTTAGTGCTCTGGAGAAATTAACCATTAAAAATGCAAGACAAAGCAGCAAGCATCAGCCAGGATGTCCTCATTGTCAAAAGGTCACTCCTGGATCTGGCCAGGGGTCCAAGAGGGCCGGTTCCACCAGTTCCAAGGGGAACCTGTTTGTGGAGCACAAAAAGACATTAACAGGACCCTTTCAGCACTGGGAAAGGTCATCAACACCTTAGCAGATAGAAAAGGAATCAGCTGTTCCCTGCAGAGATAGTAAGCTTTCTCACTTGTTAGCAACTTCTGTGGAGAAAACCCTCCAACTACAAGGTTAGCTGCTGTCGGTCCTTCTTTGTTCTACAGCAACACATGTACCACTTTTAAGTGTGTTAACTGTGCAAAGCACATTAAATCTTTTCTGAAGAGCAACGTTCTTAATCTCAACAATCATACATCTCAGTATGTGACGATCTGTACTGAGCAGCAAGCGGGGACTTTGATGTTAGAGGGAAAACTAAAAGCCTACGAAGAGCAGGAGGCCTAGGTGACCGAAACTCATGACAACATTTACGTGGGACTAAAGTACGTGTCTCAGCATCCCGCTGGCTTAGCACTGTCACATCCTAAATTCACTTTTGTTATTTTGTTCATCATGAATACTTTCTTATTCATTTTGACTTTTAAAAATATTGTACTAAAATATTAGGCATGAGAACTATTGAGTCTGTGGAGCCTTTTCTTTTCCTTTTTTTTTTTTTAGCCTCAAATTTTATGCCCCAGGTAAGTGTTTGACTTTCTTCACACTAATCCTGACACTACGTTAAGTGATTTAATTTTTTTTCATCATTTAAGACAATGAGGCAATGTTAAAATCAGGAAATTTAAGTGACTTTTAAAAATAAGGACCAAAAGAAATTTAGATAGTCCTAATACCAGAAAGGGAAAAAGAATCTTTTATATGAGTAGGGGGCAAAAATAGAAAGAACAATAAATAAATAAACAAACAAACAAATAAAGAGCAGAGAAGGAAGGAAGGAAAGAAGAAAGGATGAAGGAGGAAGAAATGAAGGAAGGAGGGAAGAAAGGAAAAAAGGACAGAAAGTGAAAGAAAGGATTAAGTAATCTTTATAAATTTCCCTACTGAATAACTGATTTTTGCTAAGAAATTTTTAATAAGTTTCTTAAATAAATTTCCAGGGACAGAATTCAAAACAGATGAGAGAGCAAGTCTTAGAGCTATCAAACACATACACAGATTATGAGATAGAAACAGATTATCCTAAGGTTAAGATTGAGAGAAAACTTTCTTCTCACTTGTTTTGCTGTCACATTTAAGAACAATATTTTTCTTTCCCTGAGGGCACAGAAAACACATCATATTGGAACACATTTTCAAATAAGCCATCTACTGTGACATGTTAAATCAATTTATTAGTAAATTTAAAGAACTATAGCTGTTTTCTTATGTAATCAAGTAAAGAAATATACATAATGTCATATTTTAAATTTTACTAACATTTCTAATTTTTTCAAACAATCACAAGTACTGATTGAGGGCTTGATATGAAAGAAACTTGTTTCTTAGATGTGAGGTTTAAATGGGAAAAAAGGCAAGCTCTTGCCTCCTGTTTTCTTTATTTAAACAAGAACAAGCAGAAAATTGGCTAGAAAAAATCAGATGTAATATCTGTACTATTTTAGTTCCAAATATTTTATTGTAAACAAACAGATGGTTCAGTCCTCACATATGTCTGAGAAGATACATGTTTAACAAAATAAATTTCTTGGTTGCCAGCTAATTTTCAGGGGTTTTTTTGCCTGAAAATCTCTGCTACAAAACCAATCAAGGCCAGATATGCTATTATATACGTGGACTGTGCAGATGGAATAGGAAGTTACAAATTGAGGCACAAGACAGAGACTTTCCTCCATGTTTCTTGAGAAGCACCGCTTAATGCTAAAACTTACAAGGATAAAAGGGATAAAGATGCAAGACTAGCATTTCTAAGCTATTTGCAAGGTAATTAGATCAGAGCCTGGATACCAGAGGGTGAAAATTTCACAGAATAAAAGCTCAGGCAACTTTTAAAACTTTAGAGGATTTACGTAGAAGAAATACTAGAAGAAAGATATGATATTAAAGGGATATTGAAGAATAAAAAATGCATGTTTATTTATTTGATTTTCAATCTTCTTTATTATCTCAAAATATCTCTTTGAAAAATCAGAAACAATTTAATTCCAGTAGTTTAGCCCTCTTAGGTAGATAAAATATCTACTTAGTGGATGTTTTTTCATATTTTACCAATGGGTGATAGTAAGATAATATTGTAGCAAATAAAGTTTATTATAAGACAGTTCCTTTGTAAAGACTTCCTGTTTTCTGTATTTATCATTTTTTCATCTTTGGGTGCAAGTATAGTTATTCTATGTAATCACAAGTTTAAACATATTAAATAGACTTATTCATTATATATTAGTAATTGATCAGACAACTCTAGATTTTCCTCAACCTGAAGAAACTCTTAATACCTGTGTGATCTGCATTAATTTATTTAGCAACTCTGTGCCACTTATAATTCCATCAAACATTAAAAAGTGGTAAATGCTGCATGGACTAATGTACAAGGTGTGATCATAAAATATAGTTCATGTATACATTTTTAAAAAATACTACAGTAAAGGACACATGGCCATTAGAGCCCCTCAAAACACTTCCCTTCATGTGGAACACATGTATCCTATTGTTTATGCCACTTTATGAATCAGCTCTGGAATTCGTCTTTTGTACGAATCCTTAGTTGTACTGACATGGCTGCCTTCATGTCTGAAATCAATTCAAAACCTTTTCCTTTCACAGCTATCTTAACTTCAGGGCAGAGCCAGGAGTCATGGTATAGATGCAATGAATTAGGGAGTGGGTAAGGATCCACAAGGATGTTTTTATTTGCCAGAAATCGCTGTAAGCATTTTGAATGTTTTAAGAACATGGAGAGAGCCATTAAAAGACACGCATGAGAGAGGACTTCAGAACAACTCTGAAAAGTAGTGAGAACAATGGAAAAAGTGTGTGTGAAGAGGAAATAGTTTGAGGGGAACTAAGAACAAGGTATTTTTGCTGTCATACAATTTTAATTTTTAAATATTCATCATATTGATTGATTGCACCTCATAAATGAGCCACTTATAATAATGTCAGGCACATTTGTGGAAATTGAGGATTCAGGTCCTTCTCCATTCTCCCCAATCCGAGGAAATGATGGGATGGAAGGTAGGGATAAAATGGAGAAGAGTTTATCCAGGTGAGCTCTATGTTGTCATACGAATCTTTTTAAGTAAATAAAAAAGATGAAAGACAATACAGGGAGATAGTCTGAAAAAGACCTAGCCTTTATCCCCACTACGTTCCTGCTTAGCAGATACAAAATTCATGGGAATGGATTTTTCTCTAGAATATCTGCAAGTGAAGAAATCCTCAAGAACCTTAATTTTACCTCAGTGAATATTATTTTGTACTCCTGTAAAAAATATAATTTTTAGGACATAACATGAAGATTTTTTATAAAGACTTGGTTAATGTGGTAGAGGCTGAGAAGTGCAAAGACCTGAGGTTGCAAAGCTGGAAACTCGTGAAAACGAATGCTTCCAGAATTCAGCTGCAGGGGTGAGAACCAAGAGAGCTGATGGTATAAAGTAGAGTCCAGAAAAGCCAGCAGCCTTGAGACCCAGAAAGAGCTGATGATTTAACCCGATTCGCATAGTAGGAAAGGAGCTCTAGTGCAGCTCAAAACCATCAGTTAGGATTTCTTTTTACTTTCAAAATTGGCAGGCTCTTTGTTTCGTTCTGGGCTTTATGTTTTGGAAGAGGGTCAGCCACATTAGGGAAGATGATCTACTTAGTGTACAGATTCCGGTGTTGCTCTCTACCTAAACAGCCCCATATAAACACCCAGAATAATGGTAATCGATGGTCTGGGCACCTGGTGGGCCTATCAAGTTATCACTTAGAGTTAGTCACTATAAAGTTCTGACCACTGGAACTGTAAGGTAATAGATGTGTATCATTACAAATACAATGTTTGTAGTAATTTGCTTTCACAGTAATAGGAAATTAATAAAAAGTCTTAGGGGAGAAGCAGATGCTCAAAAGGAGAGAAGGGAAGAAAGAACTCCTCAGTGACGCTTTGTAAGTTCATACTCTCCTACTTCCATACAAAAGTTGCCCTCTCTTTTCTACTTCCTCTCTCTCTGTTTCTATTAGCATTTAAATGAGTTCATATTTCTACAGTCTTAAAAAAATAAAAACTATCTTACATTCTGTGCTGGCATTACGGTCACCCCCATTTTCTTACCCAATTCAAGCAGCTATATCAATATACCATCTAGTGGGTAACTTATGAATGATAGGAAGATACTTGTTACAGTTTTGTGAGGCTGAATATCTGGTGGCAGCATATTTACGTTCAGATTGCAGACTGCCAAATTCTTGCCATGTCCTCAAATGACAGAAGGGACAAGAACATTTCACATAAC
Organism: Hydrochoerus hydrochaeris; assembly: GCA_004027455.1. Taxonomy (NCBI): domain Eukaryota; kingdom Metazoa; phylum Chordata; class Mammalia; order Rodentia; family Hydrochaeridae; genus Hydrochoerus; species Hydrochoerus hydrochaeris. The sequence continues at coordinate 14,829 of PVLA01002167.1, forward strand.
TCTATTCTAAGGACACTGATCTCATTATTGAAAGCTTTTCTCTCTGGTTCTCCATTTCCTACTGGTGTCATAATGGGGTTAAGATTTTAAAATACAAATTTGTGTATTGGAGGGAACACAAACATTCAGACCATAGTATGAAAGTTTCTCTCAATTATTGTCTGCTTAATATTCTGGAAATTTCTTACTTTTTAATCTTCATTCATTTATTGTGGACTCATACACCAGTCCAAAAACAATCTCATTTCTAGGCCTAGCATATGAATGTAAATGTGAGATTTGTTGGTATATAGATAATTTTGATCTTATTTTGCTTTTCGTCTGTCTTATGTTTGTTTGACACTACAGTTTTCTGAAAACACTGACCACATTTTCATTGTTCTTTTTCTGTCTAGAGCTTTTCCATTTGTTTTTCAAATGTCATTTTTTTCCTAATAGAGCTAAGCTATCAACTATGTTTTCTGGACTCATCCTAAACCTGAAAGTAGAATCCTGAACCTTAATTTCAGAGTTCCTTAAATTCTGTCAAACACAAAATGTTGCATGTAATTTATTTAGAGAGAGTTCAATTTATTACTTTGCAAAATGGTAAAATTCAGTGGTTTGCTGGTAACCAGTGATTCTCCAGAAATCAAAACAAAGAAAAGCACCTAATGACACCATTGGTTGATTTCCCTAGTATAAACAGTTCTGTGTTGGCCAATTTCAATCTAACAAAGGTTTATCAAGGCCTCACAAACCTTTGAAATATTTAACAATGGATCTTGTAAATTAGTAATTATGCCTATAATCCAATATAAAAGTAACTAAGAAAAAGGAAAAAAAAGAGCATTATGTAAGTACCAGGGGGTATCAATTTTATGTAATGTAAGTCTGTATGCTACAGCTTGCAGTTGCCCTTTAAAATCCCCATATTGGTAGTTTGAGTTCCCAGCATCCTGTGGTAGGTCTGGGTGGGTGCTGAAGGACTTACTACTCCCTTGGGCTTCAGTCACTGCCTCTTCACAGAGGCAGCATCACTCCTTCTAGTCTGCTCCCGTATTCCATGAGGCATGAGATCTGTCAACACTTGATGCTCTTACACGAAGGAAATCTGTAAATTGCCTTGAGAAGGGGAAGAACCCTGTCTGATCATGCAGTGGGGTCTCCAGCTCTGCAGAGCCTACAGGATGAGTGCAACATCCTGAGTCCACCACCCTCCAGCAGGGTGGCTTTAGGTGACACTTACTCCTGGCTGGTGGGGATTCACTGAAATGAGGTGCTGAAACGCCAGGCACAATATCATCTGGTGTGAGGCTCCTGAAGATGAACCAGATTGGCACATACCCTCAGAAATTCTGGTCTCCCAGACAGACAAGAGTTTAGTATTTAGGTTTTAATACCAAGAGCCCTCTGGCCACCATCAGAACTGGGAGCCAGTGAGGGCTGGGAAAACCTACCAGCCTCACCCCCACAAGCTCTCTGGTCATCATCAGGTCTGGTAATCAGTGTGGGCCAGAAGATGCAGAGGGGAGTCTCAGTGTAGCCATGTGTGTCTGAAAAGGCCTGCCCCACACCTCAGCTCTTCCTGGGAACCTAGGTTAGGAGAACCTCAATTGCCTGTCCCATTCCCCTACACCAAGTATGGGCAGCCAACACAGGAAGTGCCTGAGACTCCATGACCAGACTGTCCAGAGGAACCCAGGCAAAAGTCAAGATGAAGGAGGAAAAGACAATGTCAGACTTCCAGCCCACACAAACAAGTCCAGGAGACACAGACATGGAAAAATTTGGAAGCCAAACATCTGAAATTTCTGAAAGGATAGCAACTGAAGTTAAAAACAAAAAACAAAAAACAAAACAAAAAAAACCTTCATGAGTTTGTGGAAGTAATCAAGTCAGAATAAATATCTCAGGTGAAAGAACAAATGACAAATGTTAAAAAAAAGACTTGCTGATCATATCTAAAGAAGATGTAGATAAATAAAAGAGGAGCATAGGAAAATGATGGGAACTTTGAATAAACAATATAGAAAAGAATTACAATGCGAGAAACAGATTCAAAGTGACATCCAGGAAATTAAAAACTCCATTGGAAGCTGGCAAAACTACTTAAAAGAAAATGAAGACAGACTTTCAGACCCTGAAGATGGGATTTCAGTTAGCAATCACAAAACAGAATATCTCTTACTAATATAAGGTAACCAGGAAATAACAATTCAACAGCTGCAAGACAATGCAAAGAAAACTAATTTAAGACTGGTAGGTGTCACTGAAAAGGCAGGTCTTAACACAAATGACATAAAAAGACTATTTACAGACATAATATGAGAAAAGTTCCCAAGTTTGGGAAAGGCCCTGACACACAGATAAATGAGGCATTTAGTATTACAACTACCTATAACCAAAATAAATCTACACCCAGATATATAATAATCAATACCACAGAAATTTAGCACAAGAACAGAATATTAAAGGCTGTTAGAATAAAAAACAGATCACCTATAAAGGAAAACTCATCAGAATCACAGCAGACTTCTCAACACAAACTATCAAGTCAAGAATAATTTGGAGTTGGGCTGGACATGGTGGCTCACTCCTGTAATCCCAGCACTTGAGAGGCTGAGGCAGGAGGATTGTTGTGAGTGCGAGACCAGCCTGGGCTACAAAGTGAGCTCAAGGCCAGTCCAAGACCCTGTCTCAAAAAGACAAAAATAAAAATAAAAAATAAAGAATAACTTGGAGTGAAATACTTTGAGTTCCTAAAGAAAACAACTTCCAACCTCAATTAATGTACCTACAAAACTATCTTTAAAAATTAATGGAGAAATAAAATACTTCCATCATAAAGAACAACTGAAGGAATTCAGATCACCAAGCCAACCTTTCAAAGATTTCTGAAGATATTCTGGAGAGAAAAATGACCATAGTTCCAGGAACAGCAGCAGAGGGGAATCACTGAACAAGCAAAAGAGTGTGGGTGTCAGTGCTAGGAGCATCGCATGGCAGATGAGCCAGTGCGTGTTGGTCATAACCATTAATGTAGAAGGTGCAGTTCACCAATTAAAAGAAACATGGGAAGAGTGGATTGGGGGACAAGATCTATCAATAGGCTGTATAAAAGAAACATATCTGACTTGAAAAGAAATTCCTGACCTTAAGGTCGGAAGAGAGAAGACAACACTCCATATGACAGGGACCTAGGAAAAAGGAGGGGTAACTTGCATAAAAACCACAGAATGAGTAAGAAAATATGGTATTTTTATACAATGGAAAGATAGTCAACTATAAAGAAGGATAATCTCAAGGATCTTGCAGGTAAATGGAGGAAACTTGAGATACTCATCAGTGAGATGGTTTGGACTCACATGGGTGAATACTGTGTTATCTCCCTAGTATAAAAACCTAAGTGGGATCCAAAATGTACAATCGATATTATGAAAGTGAAAGAAGAGGAAACGTCTAAAAGGGGAGGAGGTACCCACAGTTAAATTCCTATTTTCTAGTTTTGAAGTCCTGTATCATTTTCATTGTTTCATTTGGTGTTGTTTTATTCTCTTTTGTCTTGTTTGATTTTATTATATATGATAAAATGGACAATTGTTTTAAAAATAACAAGATCTATTAAGGAATCCATTGTTATTTTCCTATTATCTTGTTTGGAAGTGCCATATCACTTTTATTGTTTTGTTTTGATTGATTTTATTGTATTTTGTTAGATTTTACTGTGCCTGATGGTAGGGGCAGCTTTGTGACGATAACAGGTATTATGGTAGCCATTGTTAATTTCCTATTATCTTGTTTTGAAGTCACGTATTCCTTTCATTGTTTTGTTTTGATTGGCTTTATTCTGTTTTATTTCATTTGGTTTTATTTTCTTTAAAATAAAAAATAAGTAAAATAAAACCTTCACATTACTGTCTCCAAATATTTTATTTTTCCTAAATCAACTTTACAGCACATCTCATCATATCTGCTCTTATATATTTCTAGTAAATCTAAGTTGCAGAAGTTCCATCAGTAGTTTTTCACTGCATAATAATATAATCTTGGTTGTTTATGATAGTGGATTGAGCAAGATTCTCATAAAATGTATATATACATATATAAATGATCTATATCTGAATATATTAGAAAGTGAAATTATGCTGCCATAGCCAAGGAACACCTGGTAACAGCAAAAGCTGGAGGAGACAAGGATGGAACCTGCCATGGAGAGTGAGGGAGAATTTCCTTGATACAAATGCTGTGTTTCTCTGGAACTGTGAGAGAATATATTTTTCATTGCTTAAACAGTTTGCAATAATATCCTGTGGTGGTCTAAGGAAACTGACATACTTATCAAGGCATTTCAGGTGTCTTCAGGACCCAGCTGTTTATTACCATGGGATTGTTTTCACCTCCATAGCATGTTTTCAGAACTTCCTAACACTTGCAGCTTTCTAAATATATTATGATTTTTCTTATTTTTTATTATTTGCCCATGTTCTCTGGCAGGCAACACTTAACATTTTACACTCCTCCATTCTTAATGTCATCATTTCTGGGAATTTTTTCTGGAATCTTTAAATCTATGTAAGGTTTCAGTGGTTTCTGACCTCATCTCACATTTATCTTTTCATAACAGTGTTAGAATTAATTGCCTGACTACTGTTTTGTCTTATAGATTGATTGCTTCTAGAGGCTAGGGCTGTGGCATGAATATCTTTCCAATCCCAGGGATAATCACAATGAAGGATGGTGTCTTAATTACTTTTTTCTCATTGCTGAGACAAAATACCAGGTCTCCAAAGTTAGAGAAGAAAAGGTTTATTTATCTTACAGTTTTGGAGAGTTCAGTCCATCTGGCTCCAAGGCAGGGTGGCAAGGAAAAGGCAATGCCATTCATGGCAGCCACAAACAGTAAGAGTAAAAGAGACAAAAAGAGGAAAAACATGCCTCTTTGCCTCCTTAAATTGTATGCCTGCTCTGCCCCAGGGTGGGTGCAGCATTCATGCCACCAATCCAGTGCTAGACATAGAGCCAATCACAAATGCTAGATTCAGCTACCTTCATGACTGCATGTGGCTTGGGGGACCACCCAGACAGAAACCATAACAGATGTCTAGAATAATTTGGTAATATTTGTTGAGTAACTTAATTAGTGATCACTGAAAACAATGCACAAAAATATCCCAAGGAAGAAACTGTTTGTGCTAGAAAATGTCAGTGCATTCATACTCTCTGGGAAAACAGTGTTAAGGTGCATAAACAAATCATATCATGTCCAGATAATGTAAGGATCTGCTATATAAGAAATATATTACATAGAAATTATTACATAGAAATAAGAACTTATTACATTGGAGATATTACATAGAAATTAAAACATAGAAATAATAAGAAATTATTACATAGGAGAAACAAGGGGGAGGGAAGACTAAAGTTGAAAATTTCAGGTAATTTTAAGAGTTATAAATTAGTGAAGGGAAGAAATATTTACTGTGTGGTTTCTAGTGTCTCTTTGGTATGGATGAGTATAGGCAAGAATTATAAAAGACTCACTGTAAGAATAGGTTAATAAATATTAAAATCATCCAAGAAAATAATTTGAATTTATTTATAAAGTGTGCATTCTCTTACTGGAGGACAGAAATTGAGATGAATCACTTTAATAGTATTTGTATTATTGATATTGAGCAAGAGATTGGATTAGAAGACTTATTAATACTTCACTTCAATTTTCATCAAGGAACATAAACAAAACACTTTATTGATTTATAATCTCAACAACACTGAAGAATGTTTTTATTGATTTATCACTGATTTATTTACTTTTGAATATAGTTATTGGTATTATAATAGAGTTAGTGCAACTTATTGATTAGCTCAATCTTCTTAAGGTCATCAATTATCTGGAGGTAAAGTGAGGCTGTCCCAAAAGTATGAAGTCAGTTTATTCAATTGTGTTACTTTTTACCTTAGAGTCATGTGTTGTTAATTATTATGTTACATCATATGTTTAAGCACTGAACTTATATTTTTATTTACTTATTTTTTCCTGTGTAACAGATGATAATATTTGGGAGCAGGAAAACTTGACAGTAGTCTTTCTTTTGTACTAAATCCTTATATATGGTTCCAGTAACAGATTTCTTAAAATTGTTATTTTTTCACATTCAAAAGTTATTGAATGGAACCACACTGGACCTACTTCTAGAAAATCTAGTAAAAAAACCCACAGGTAATTGAAACAAAGGGAAAGACATACATCCTGGTGCCAAAATTAGTCTGAAATGAGAGACAACATAGATAAAAAAAAATCAAAACATAAGCATAAGGCTCTATGAAATATTAAAGCAGCCTGTAGAACTGCCTGAGAGAGGCCTGTGTGCAGATGGGTGCTGCCATTCTGGGATGTTCCCAGTGGGTCCCACACAGAGCAGATTTGGTGTATAAGGCCCTTTGCCTCTTTTGTCTTCTTCCAAACAGAATATGCAGCCTGGCAGCAAATTTCACCACACACATAAGGATGAGTACATAGGAAATAGTTCCCTCTCCAGTGGGCCACCACTTTATTTTATTTTACTTTTTTCTCACGAACCATAGTGGCTCCCTGGCATCTCTAGCAATAACAAAGTGGAGAACTTAGTGGCAAAAATGAAGATAGTGAATCAAGCGGCACAACTCCTCCTGCCCTGCCCTGAGCGGTGTGATGACTGAGGGACAGCGACGATGTGGACAGGGAATTGAAGCAGTGTTATGCACAGTGAGGTAACAAGTGGGGAGTCAGCCCTCCCCGCTCCACAGAGGGGAGAGAAGTGACATGTAAGCAGCCTTGGGAAATCACCACAGACGTCATGGGGGCGGTGGGTCACCTGAAAGCCCTCCTGCTGCCCTGCTCCCAGCAAGCTGAACAGAGAGCCACAAGCCAGCAGGAGAGGAGCAGAGGAGGCCCTGCAAGGACTGGGAGGGGCCAGCTGCACATGGGACTGGAGGCAGCTTTGCACTGTCTCTCTGAGGCCTGTACCAAGCAACAGGGAGAGTGATACAAAGGAAACAGAATAAAGAGAGGTGAAGAGCCACCTAGGGACACCTGGAAAACTGCAGACTGAAGACTCTGGCCTCAGTCCTTAAATCCAGTGGCCAATATCAACCTTGCACCCAGCACTAATCCTACTACAGGCTTGGCCAGTTACCCAGCGCAGATCTGGGCTCTGACTAGGACATGGTCACAAAACTGTGGGGCTCCAGAAGAATTTTATTGTTTTTTTTTTTTCCCCGTTGATTTTTCTTTCCTGTTTTTGTTACATTTTTCCCTAGTTGTTTAGGTTTTTACTTTGTTTTGTTCATTTGTTTTTCTCTTTCCCCAGTTTTTCTTGATATTCTGAGATTTTCCTGTGAGTGAACACTGTCCACTGTGTTTCAGGTTTGCTTTAATATCCTTTTACTTTCACCTTCATTCTTTCTTTTCTGTCCTCTTCTTCATCTTCTCAAAACTTCCGTGATCATCTTTTGTCTTTCAGCCCTGCTTCTATACTTCTCTTCATTTTTCTCTCTATTTTTTCCTTATTCCTCTTAAATCTACCCCTGCCACATACAGGGGAAAATCAGTCTATTATGAATAAACTCATGGGATATAAGTTGCTGGTTTATGTTGGATTTTCTTATATAAGCATTGATTTTGCTACTATGGTTAAAGTTACCAAATTAATATTTACCACAGTTTGTCAGTTTCTAGGCTATGATTGATGCATTTGTTATAATTAAATGTACTATTTTAGCCAGGGTTTTTATGCTTGTTGTAATCATTTTCCCCCTTGCACGACAACACTGTGATTGTCTTGGGTCGTAATCGTCACCATAGTCCAGCACCAAAGGAGTGGGTGCTGAGCCACATAGATGGAAACTTCTTACCCCTTATAAATTGTCAAGGAAACACAAAGACCAAGAGACTTGGCACAAACACAAAGACCAAGAGCAAGTTTCACTTAGAACACATCTCTGAGGAATGAATTATTTCCTGGGTAATCCTTGGAACTCCACATGCAATTTATACTCATGGACCTAGAAAACAAATTAAATTTTATATAAAAGAAAAAAGAAAATGACAAAATGTAGAGGCAAAATGCAATCTCAGATCTCCAGACCTTCCAGAACAAGTATAGGGAACAAGGAGATTGAAGAAATCAGAAGTCACTGACTTGAATTTCCTGAAATGATTGAAAAACAAACAAACAAACAAAAACAGCAACAACAAAAAACCCAGGTGAATCAGGCTATAGAGAAAATCAGCTCAGAAGTAATCTCTCAGATAACAAAGGAGATGACAATCACAGTGAAAGACTCATTCAGTGAATACAGAGTAGACGTAAGTAACAAACTTTATGAGCTGAGGAAAATGATGGAAACCATGAATATGAAGCATAGCAAAGAAATGGAACCCATGAAACAGATTTCAAAAAAACACAGGATATTAAAATTCTGATATAAGTTTTCAAATCTGAATTAACAACAGTGAGGACAGCTATAGAAGACAGGATCTTGGAAATCACACACACAAAAAAAGGATCTTTTAAAGATAAAAACTTACCATGAAAAAATCAACCCAAAAGCTATAAGATGATGCAGAGAAGAACAAAACAAAATTCATCAGAGTCAATGAAGAGGCAGGAGACAATGAAAATGACATGAAAGAACTGTTCACAAAAATAACAGCAGAAAGATTATGAAGCGTGGAAAAAGAATTTGACATACCGATAAATGAGACAAATAGGACTCCAATTAGCAGCAACCAAATAAATCTACAAAGAATATAATAATTAAGATTTCAGAAATTCAGCACACAAATATAAAAAAAAACTATTAGAGAAAATAAACAAATCATCTATAAAAGAAAGCCCATCAGAATCACAGCAGACTTCTCAACACAAATCCTTAAGTGAAGGAAATCTTGGACAGATGTATTTCAGGTCCTGAAAGAAAATTTCTTTTAATTCAGATTGCTCTACCATGCAAAGCTATCTCTCAAAATTAGGAAACATAATCTTCTTACATGACAGAAAACTGAAGAAATTCATGATCACTGAAACTACTTTTACAAAATGTTTTGAAAAATATTTTAGAATGAGATAACAAAGACTACATTTCTAAAACAATAAAAGTAATCCACAAAGCAAGGCAATCAATTAAACAGAAGGGAAAGACCAAAAACCAACAGAGGGAAAATAACTTGACAAAGGTAGGCCAATATATATCAATTGTAACTATCAATGTAAGAGGTCTCAATTCACCAGTCAAAAGAAACAGAGTCAAAAATGGTTTAGGAAACAAGATCCAAAAATATTATGCTTAAAAGAGACATATTTAACTCAAAAAGAAATTCATAGACCTAAAGTCAAAGTATAGAAAACAATACTTTATGCAACAGGGATATGAAAAAAAAAGCAGGGGTATGTATTCTATTGGTGGACAAAGTGAACTTCAAGCCAAGACTGATAAAAATAATACCAAAATGTTACCACTTAATTGTTAAAGAAAAGCTCCAAAAGGAAGAGATAGCAATCATAAATATGTATGCACCAACACTGCTACAACCACTGTATAAAACAAATATTAATGAATATGAAAAATCAAATAATCTCTAACAATGGTAATGGGGTACAGCAAAACCATCTGTCTCCAGTAGACAGGTCAACTAGACAAAAAAATCAATGAATAAACATCAGAGCTGAACCAAAGCTTTGAACAAATAGACTCAGTATATGTCTTTAGAGTGTTCCAACCCCAACCCACAACACCAGAACACACATTTTCCTCAGCTGCTCATGGGATGTTCTCCAAAATAGACCACATCTTAGTTCATAAAACATGCAAAGCAATTGAAATTACCCATGAATATTACCAGACCATAATGCAATAATTTGGAAATCAATGGCAAAAGAAATCACAAAAACTTCACAAATGTGAAAATTAATTTACACCCTCCTGAACAACCAGTGGGTTAAGATGAAATTAAAGAGAAAATTAGACCATTTCTACAATTAAACAATAATGCTGAATAAACATACTGGTATTTATGAAAGCAGTTCTGATATTTATTTGTTGATATTTTGTGTAGCTGACCTGCCTATCTGAGGCAGAGTGGTGTTGCAGTCCACCATTAACACTGTGTTAGTGCTTATTTCTCCCAAATGAATACAGATGAGAAAATACTCAATAAAAAAGTGGTAAACAACATGAAGGCAATTATCAAGAAGATTATACACCATGACCAAATAGGATTCTTACTAGAGATGCACAGACTGATCACCATATGTCAATGAATAAATGAAATGCATCCATTCATCAATGCCAAGGAGAAGAATCATCTGATCATTTCAATAGATGCAGAAAAAGCATTGAACAAAGGCCAACACTCATTCATGATAAAAACTCTATAGAAAGTGGGAATAGATGGTCTTCATCTCAGTCTTATTAAAGCCATCCATGACCAACCAACAACCAATATTATATTAAATGGTCAAAAAATGAAAGATTTCACTTTAAATCAGGAAGAAGACAAAGATGCCCACTATTGCCACTCATGTTCAATACAGTTCTGGCAATTATACAAGAGAAAGAAATAAAAGGAATAAAGATAAACAAGAAGATGTTAATTATTATTTGCAGATGAAATGATACTCTATGCATAAGACCTCAAAAATTCCACCAAAAGACTTTGAGATTTAATAATCCAATTCAGTCACATAGCTGGATGCAAAGTCAACACTCAGAAATTAATAGCATTTCTGAGCTCCAACCGTGGAGGGACTCGAGGCGCAGCACAGAAAGGCAGTTTGCCTGCCCTCTCATTAGGGGTCCCTTGCCTGATCTGGAGGAGAACAAGCAGCCCCAGAGCTCTGACCATGGAGGGACTCAAGGCGCAGCAATTTGCCCACCCTCTTTGTAAACATCCCTAGCATGAGGCAGGGGAAGAATCAATCACTCAGCAGATTGAGAATCAACCTCCCCCACCCCGGTAGCAAGTGACAGCCGGAGATCCAGACATCTTTTGAGAGGTTGACCATATGCAATGTAGTAAATAGGGGGATTTCCTTCTACCATCTCTTTGAAGGCAAATATTTTTATCACTGTTTTGCTTTGTTCTGATTAAAGGTATTGCTCTATTCAATGTTCTGTTTTGATAAGTTCTAGAATGTCCTGTATTTCCTTTGATTTGGCTATACCTGATTGAAAATTAGGTATAATTAAATGGTCAAAAATCTTTCAGTTTTTGACCATTTAATATAATATTTGTTGTTGGTTGGTCATAGATGACTTTAATAAGATTGAGACTTGAAATTATACTTTTGTGAAGATAACAGGATATACGATGGAACCTATTACTGTTATGCCAGTAACCTATTGAGGGTTTCTGTACCAATTTCATTGAACTGTCTCAGTTGGCTCTGTTCCATCTTGTCCTGTTGTATTTTGCTATCTTCAAAATAATAAAAAATTAAAATAAATAAATAAATAAAAAGTAAATAACAGCAAAACAAATCAGTAAGGTACTGCAAGCTAAAACACAATATAACTAAACAGATAATGGACTTAAAAAGCAAAAGGAGGAAAAGAAAGCACTCTAAAGGATATAACTGCATGTATGTTTAAGTGTGTAGGATTGATAACCATGTTGCTAAGTTTTTGTTAAATTGTTGAACAGAACTGTTCGCAGCCTCACTGTTTGAATGTCCACCTTGTATGCTTTAATTTTGTAATTTGAACAACTATATCTAGAAGACAGTACATAATTTATCAACTAGTGATTTCTTACTGTTTTTTTTCTTTTTCTTTGAAATTTTGTATTGCTTCTTCCCTTTTTTCTGTAGTAAAAAAGAAAAAAAGAAAAGAAAAAAATTACTAGTATTTTTATACAGAAATAACAAAATCACTAAGTGAGAAATTAGGGAAAGAACTCTTTTCAAAACAGCATTAAAAATGAAATACTTAGGAATCAACCTAACAAAGAAAGTAAAAAAAAAAACAAACTTGCATTGAAAACTACAGTATTCTGAAAAAGTGTATTGCACAATATAGCAGAAATGAAGCGATAACCCTTGGTCTTAGATAGGAAGAACTAACACAGTGAAAGTGCCCATACTCCCAAAACTATTATATAGATTTAATGCCCTTCTTAACAAAATACCAATGGCATACCTCAAAGAATTAAAGAAATAATTCTAAAATCCATTTGAAACCAGAAGCGACCTAGAAAAGCAAAAACCATTGTGGACATCAAAGGAAAGGCAGGAGGCATCACAAACCCTGACTTGGAATTATACTAGAGTTACTGTGAGAAAAACAACATAGTGATATTGAAGAAAAGAAAAAAAAAAACCTACCTGAGAGTCAATGGAATGAATTAGAAAATGCAGAATGCAAAAGCAACTCCAAACACACTCAACTATGTTATCTTGGACAAAGGGGCCAAATATGTTCACTGGAAGAAAGATAGCCTCTACTTGATGGTGCTGAAAACAATTGACTGTCCCCATTCTGAAGACTAAAGTTAGACTCTTTTTCAAACCATGCAGTAAACTATTATCAAAACAGATCAAAGATCTTAACACTAATACAGAAATACTAAATCTTCTGGAAAACATAATAGATAGAACTCTTGAAAATATAGGTACAGGCAAATATTTTATGAACAAAACCCTGATTGCCAGGGAAATATTACAAAGAATCAACAACTGGGATGTCATCTTTTAAAAAAGCTTTTGCACTGCAAAAGAAATCAACAACAGAGTGAAGATCCAGATTAGGAAAAAAATTTTCCTAGCTGTTCTATAGACAAAGACTAATATCCAAAATACAGAAAGAACTAAAAAGAAAATCAGAACCTCCAATTTTAAAGACCCAACACAAAGTTGACATCTTAAATGAATACACAGTCTCAAAAAGATGAAATAGAAATGGTAAATAAATATATGAAAAAAATGTTCTGCATCATTGGTCATTTGTGAGATGCAAATTAAAACAACCTTTAATTTCTATTTCACTCCAGAAAAAATGGCAATTATCAAGAAATCAACCAAAAACAAATGCTGGAGGGGCTGTGGAGATAAAAGAACCCTTCTCCACTCTTTGTGGGTGTGGACTGTTGCAACCACTGTGGAAAGCAGTCTAGAGAGTCCTCAAAACATAAAATTACAGGTTCCTTTTAATGCCTGTAATCCTCTTTAAAACATTTGCCCAAAAGAATTAAAAGCATCATACCACAGAAATATATGTACACTTATTTCTATAGCTTAACAGTTTCCAATAACTAAATCTTGGAAACACTCAAATGCTTCTCAGCCAATGAATGAATGAAGAAGATGTGAGTTTTTTTATACAATAAAGTACTATGCAGTTATAAAGAAGGGTAAACTTGAGACATTTTTACATAAATGCTTGCCACTTGAGGCCATATTCTTAAGTGGAATAAATATGTATAAATATTGTATTGTTTCTATGATGTGAAAAACCAAAAGTGTAAATAAGGGCCAAAATGTATAATAGATATTGTGAAATAGAAAATACTCAAATGGGAAGGGAATTTTAGGAGGGAAAGGGGAGAGAGGAAGGAAGGGAAAAGAAAAATGTGACAAAAGAAGGAAAATGTAAACAAAGTTTTTGAAAATAAGGAGGTAAAGAGTGTTGAAAGGAGAGTAGAATGAGAAAATGAATCAAGATGTCATGTATAGGTACAATTTCCCTATGATGAATGTGATCACTATGTGTCAAAATGTACGATAAAGTTAATTAATGTTAAAATACTTATTGATTCTTCCAAGAATCCCATTATATAAAGTTTAAATTGTGTAAGGAGTGAGTGATTTTCTTATAATTTGTATCCCTGGATGTACATGAAATTGGCAATCACCTTTCATTCATTAGAGAAGCCTCTCAGAATGTTTGTTTTTAAGTGCACGATCAGTAGAAATAGTACTTGAAATAAGAACCTGAGTCAATAAAGCATAAAGCTTTTCTTCTGAGTGTACAAAAAGCAGCTTCTCAGCAGGCTGTGGCCAAGGGAGAAACAGTGTTTCAGCGCAGCAAGGCTAATAGAGGCATAACTGCCAAAATAGAATTAAATTGAGAGTCAGGAATCAAACTCCACAGAAAGATAAATAATTCATCTGGGAGCATACACAGCAACATGTGTTCAGCCTTTCCTTGGTGACCATGTCATCTGAAAAGAAAATAAACAGAATAATGTGAAATAAAGTCAATTGTGTGTTGGGACTTGAAGCTTTATGAAGTTGAATACTGACTGCACAAGTCACCCTCAAGTTAATATCGCTGGCCCCTTGGAAGTTGCTTTCACAAGTTTTGCCTTGACTGGTGGACTGAGTGGTCATAACTGTCAGGCATCGAAGGGCAACAGAAACTTCCTGGCAAATCTTAATAGGTTTAAGACAGAGACAAAGTTTTCATTATTATTGTTGTTGTTTGTTTTCTTATTTGTATGATTATTCCTACTCAAAATGGCACTATTTACATAGGATAATGACAGATTTTATTTTCCTTCCATTACAGTCAATGGAAAAATAAATTGGCAATGAGTAGAATCTTTCAGGGGAAAAACTGCACCATGAAAATTTGAAATATATTACCACATTCATAGAAAACAATATAAAATGTGTAGCTGTAAGTAGAATGATGCTGATGAATGTTATATAAGAAGAAAGATGCAATATATGCAGCAAAGGTACAGTGTCTCAGAGCTATCTCCCCAGGTCCCACCGTTTGCTTCTCACTATGTCACTGCTTCTGTACTATGAGTGCGTCTCCGTCTACCTTAGAAGGTATGTTCATTTCTTAGCATAGCTACGATAATGTACTGCAGACAGGGGCTTAAAATACAAATTTATTTTCTCATATTTTTGGAGGCAAGAAGTCTGGGATGAAGGAACTGGCAGGGTTAGTTTCTTGTGAGATCTCTTTCCTTGGCTGGTAGATAAATGTCTTCTGTGTCTTCTTTTTTTCTCTCTCAGTAAGTGCAAATTTATGCTTATTTTGGATTACTACCTGCTCTAATGATCTTATTTCAATTTAATTACTACTTTAAAGACCTATCTCTAAGTACAGGTAACTTTCTGGTATGCTAGGGGTGAGGACTTCAGTCTGTAAATCTGTAAGGGGATACAGCCTGCAACAGAGGGTAGAAAGAGATCTCAGGACATGTTAGCAGGAGTCCCTTCTCCTGTGCCCCACACTTCCAGTTCTTGGGCAGCAAAGGTTCCTGGGATGGTATAATGGTCCTTCCTACCCAGGGAAACCACAGGTGGATTAATTGTTGAATGTGTGTGAATCTGGATTAGCATAGAGATAAATCACGGAAGTGAAGTAGAACAGGTGAAAGTGAGGGCATGAGAATTGTGAGTGTGCTAAGCTGGTAGGGTGAAGGAGTATGAAATATTGATAGGACTGGGGATCGTGACACTAGAATAATGAGTTAGGTCATGTTGTAAAGTGAGGCACTCAAAATAAGTATCATGAGGTTCAAACAAAACTGGAAAAGGTACTGACTGCTGAAGGGCATCTGCACACTTAAAATGAGCAGGAAAGTAGAATCACTGGTAGCGTGGAGTGTGGAGTACAAGCATGAGAGGGAAGGGGAGATTGATGAATTCCTTCAAAATGCAAAGAATAGCGGCAAATTTCAGAGTGAAGAAAGGGAAGAAAACCAGTGCAATGTATCTTCAGTGAAAGAGGACACACCCAGGAAAAGTGATGATGACTTCAGAGAAGCACAGATGAGCTGTCCTCTGGCAAACATCTGATGGCTTCTTTTGTGTTCCATTTGACAGTTGCAAGCATTGAGAAATAAGCAAGAATCTTCCCCATTCAGAGCCCATTGTAGATGTGTCACTGAGAAAGCACAACTCACATTGTCAGGGAACTAATGGGGTGCAGTATTTTCAGTGAACATATACATTACCCCTAGAGCAAAGGAGAAGTGGAGAAACTTCCAAGAGGCAGCAAATGTGAAAGATTCTGTGGATAATAGGCAGGGCGTTTCAGAGAGCATAGTGGGAAGAATAGGACCTTGAATCAATGCCAGTCTGCAGCCTAATGGATATGGTTGTTTTTATTATATGAAACCCAAAAAAGCCAGGCTTCCACGGATGATTTTGACATAGAAAAATCAGCTTTCAGACTATCAAAAGGAACATGATAATCATTTCTAATAGTGCTGTTTTCCTGGGTCAGCAGGGCCATTTAGAGAGTGCTGCAGGGACAGAGTTCTATGGCTCTCCCTTGAGGTCCTCCTGAGGGCAGAACTGGGACAGATGGAGAGGAATCACAGTTGTAATTATTCAACCTTGGGACAGTGATCACCCACTTTTATTCTGCTTTATCACAACCACATGAGAAAATCAGCCTCCTTTGTTTTTTTTTTCTGTAATCATATAGCACTGAATATGACAGAAATTATTGAAGTGTATGGCTCAGACTTTAACCAGCATGACATATTAGCAGCACTACAGATACCTGTTTGAGAGTTCAATCATGAATTTACTGCAACTTAACACCTGTAAAATGCTCGCTTAAGACATATGGTATTTGAGAGAAAGAATAGGTGGATGGGGAGATTGCATGCCCATTAGCTGCTTCTTAAGTCACTGTTCTTCTATTAATTTTGATCATCAGACTGCAACAGAATCTGAGGCATAATTATCCCGGTGTCTCTCTGAGCTACAATTTAATAAGAATATTCTCCTTTATAAAGAGTCAATAGTAGGTGCCTGCATTTGAATAGTGGTTCTTTTATTAAGTCATATATTATCCATTGTGTTAATAGGTGCTTCTTAAGTAGAAACTCTTGTTACAAATTTCTTTTGTGGTTCAAGGAAATCATTTAACTTTATGAGGGGATTTTTTGTTGAAAAATTTCTAGTAGTTTTCTGGTATACAAACTTTATTTAATGAGTCATGTTTACCATTCAGATTGAAATTATGTCCTAGAAAGCTAATGATTAAGTATAAATCCTTATTCTAACACTTCTAATGTCAGAAAATAAATTCATGTCATCTTTTCCTTAGGTAGTATCTGCAGCTCAAAAATACTATGTAAGCCTTATAATATAGTTCAGATAATCTTAACTTTTTAAGGAAGTATGTTTAGTAAAAAATATTTAAAATAGAATGTAAAACTATTTCACCAGTTTTACTCTGTATTAAAAAATCCACATTGTTTTTTATGTGCTATGTAAAAATAGTTTATTTCTGGTCCCTGATAAATTTAAAATGACATATGCATTAGTCACAAAGCATAGACTTTAGATTAGAAGCAAAGAGGGTATCATAATGTTAAAAATATTTTAGTAGCAGATTTAGTTGCTCCAATTATTTCTATGTATTTGTTTATCACATTTTTTGAACATTGCAACTTTATAATTTTTTGCTATTATTGAAAATTGAAACTCTTAGAGAGTAATTAAAATTTCTACCCTTGCTTTGCTGATGTACAGCACATTGTGGACAGGAATTTTTACCTGCTGAACTCCACATTCTGTGCTTTGGACTTCTCACCTATTATCTGCTAACCTCATTAAATGAGGTGTATCACTTTTTGCCTTCATGTATTTACTACCTCAGCTTTGGCCAAAGTGCTGGGAATGACTCTGGCAGCAAAGCAGAACACTACATTTATGGCCCCATAATTACAGGACAACCAATTTAAATGGCCCAGGAATTTGTGTGATTTTCAACTGTCTTACAAGGTACACTAAGTCTCACTAATAACAATTTGGCTAAGAACTAGTATAGTACTACTTTTCCTAAGTTTATATGTTACCTTGATTTATTTATCTTAGTTTCTCTTTAATAATCTTAAGAAAAGCTTTAGGCTAGAAGGCATTAGTACCTTAAAAGCATCAAGATGACAAGATATGGGAACAGGCATTTTTATAACATACAAGTTACCTAAAAGAATATTTTTAATCTAAAAAATGGTATTTGGTCAGTGAATTGAAAATTCATATGGTCTTATTTGAATCTTAAGAGATTCAAGCCATTACACTTCAATTTTGGTTCTGATGGGGTGCTGTCTAACCCCTCAAGTCTGATACACAGGCTAACACATAGTAGATGCTCATCAAACATTATTCAATAAATAAATGAATGCATTTCAATTTGTAAAATAAGCATTATGTTAATTTCTCAGCACTGTCATCTTAAAAATAGATTTATGCTAGATTTCGACTCACAATGAGGAAATACATACTGATTTCCTAGGGGAACCAGGTAACCAAAGCCAAAAAGAAGTTCTGCCTTTTGATTTGACATTAACAGAGATTAGTTAAAATTATAGACAGCTGTTCTGAAACAACAAACAAAAATTTCTACATCCTTGTTTCCCTTGCCTATCTGTCACTCCAGTCTTAACTTTTAATTAAATCTGAACTTTAAAATAAATATGACTGGTCTGCTATTTTCTTAAATGGAATATCAATGGTGAGCTTGTAGATTTAGCAATCAGTATGCTACTGAATGCCTATACAAATTAATGTCCAAATCAAGGTTCCAATATTATTGAAAGTCCAAGTTTAGAGTCCATTTATTAGAAAAGAGAAAAAAAAGTATGAAAATTAAAGTGCTTTGATTTTGGTTAGATTTCTTTATAGTATGTTGAAATACTCACCTATCTTTATTTAAGGAATGGTTAACTGTTATTAAACAGAAGTTTTGCCAAGAAATGTAAAGTTCATTATGGTTTATACAACATAAGCCAACTTAAAACTAGTGAATTTACACTTAATAAATTTGTATATACTGTTTATTTTATTTTATTTTATTTGTACCAGGGATTGAACTCACGACCTAGCACTAGCAAGGCAGGTGCTTACACCACTGAGCTAAATCCCCAGCCCTTATATACTGCTCATTTTTTACACTTCTGTAAAATCCATCATAGTCAAATGCACTGCATATAATGTTAGCATTACCATTAATTAGTGGTTGCTATGGAGCTATTGTTTTGTCATTAGTCAATGGCATGAATTTGTTAATAATAAGAAAGTCAAAGGCGATGACTTTATTTGTAGGCATGTCCATAGCACACTCCGACATTTAAGTTTTGATTGTGCTATAATCCATTTGAAGACTTTAGTTATAAAGAGCATGTTTCTTCCTCGGGGCTCTACCGCTCTGGGTAACTTTGGATATTTCAGTATTTTACAACTCAGTTTTTTACTTATAAAATAAGAAGAATGTTATTTGGCCTTGCTTAATCCTCTGGATATGGAAGGATAGAAAGTAAAACAAATAATCTTTCTAAATCAGATTTTTGAAACAGAAGAGATAATAGTTTTACTATGGTATTTACCTTTACTGCTGTTGTCATATTTATTTCCATTGGCTTGTTATAAATGATTTGCATCTGTGCATTTGTGTGTCTGTTCAAGGCAGAGACAGTGCTATATTTAAGTCTTCAAATGTACGTAGCTCTATACCCATTCAATAATAAGCGACACTTTAATGTGACTTTTACTGCATAATAATTCTAATTTTCTTCAACTGAAGCTGAAGAGAAACATCTCAAAAATACAGAAAAGATGAATGTTAAGAATACAGATCTTTAATCCTAAAATAGAAACTATCATGGGATATAATGCTGTTCATTAAAAAGGCAACATGTAATTTAAATAATAATATTAGAAAATGATAAAATTTTGGCTGCATTTGGCCATAAGGTCACAGCACAAGGTTAAATAAAGACAAGAATAATTAAGGTTCTTATCATTATAAGAACCTTACAGAGAATTGGAATAGACGGTCTTTACCTGAATATGATAAAGGCCATCTACAAGAAACCAACAGCCAGTGTCATATTAAAAGGCCAAAACCTGAAAGCCTTTACCTCAAAATCAGGCAGAAGACAAGAATGTCCCTCATCACTGCTCCTATTCAATATAGTACTGGAAATACTAGCCAGAGCAATTAGACAAGAGAAAGAAATAAAAGTAGTAAAGATAGGAAAAGAAGAAGTTAAATTATCATTATTTGCATATGACATGATACTCTACATAGAAGACCCCAAACCTCCATTGAAAGTCTTCTAGATATAATAAATTTAGTAATGTAGCTGGATACAAAGTCAATACTCAAAAATCAATAGTATTCTTATACTCTAACAACAAAATCACTGAGAGAGAAATAAGAGAAGACACACCCTTCATACTAGCATCCAAAAAAATGAAATACTTAGGAATTAATCTAACAAAAGATGAAAAAAGTTGTACAGAGAAAATTATAATACCTTGAAAAAAGTAATCGAAGAGGACCTCAGAAAATGGAAAGTCATGCCTTGTTCATGGATAGGAAGAATAAATATTGTGAAAAAGGCCATTCTCCCAAAATTGTTATACACATTCAGTGCAATACCAATGAAAATACCACTAACATACCTCATAGATCTAGAGAAATCACTCCTAAAATTCATCTGGAACCAGAAGAGACTTAGAATAGCAAAGGCAATTCTAAGCAGCAAAGGCAAGGCAGGAGGCATCACAATCCCTGACTTGAAGTTACACTACAAAGCTACCATAATAAAATCAACATGGTATTGGAATAAAAAAAAGACCTGAAGATCAATGGAATAGACTAGAAGATACAACTATGAACACACTCAACCACCTTATCTTTGATAAAGGGGCCAAAATGTTCACTGGAAGGATGACAGTTTTTAATAAATGGTGCTGGAAAAACTGGCTATGCATATGCCAAAAACTAAAATTAGGCCCATGCCTATCACCATGTACTAAACTAAAATCCAAATGGATCAAAGATATAAATATTAAAACAGAAAGACTAAATGTGTTGGAAGGCAAAGTAAGTAAAAATCTTGAAGACATAGGAGTAGGTACAAAATTTATAAACAAGAACCAAACTGCATGGGAAATACTTCCCAGAATCAATAACTGGGATCACATCTTATGAAAGAATTTCTGCATGTCCAAAGAAACCTCCATCCAACAGAGTGAAAAGAAAACCTACAAACCGGGAAAAAAAAATCATAGTGAACTGTCCCTCAGACAAAGAACTTCTGTCTAGAACTTATAAATAATTAAAAAAATAAGACCTTCAAAATCAAAGACTCAATCCAAAAATGGGCATCCGAGATGAACACACAGTTCTCAGATGAAGAAATACAAATGGCAAATAAATACATGAAAAAATGTTCATCATCATTGGTCATTAGAGAAATGCAAATAAAAACCACACTGAGATACCATCTCATTCCAGAAAGAATGGCCAGGATCAACAAAACTACCAACAACAAATGCTGGAGAGGCTGTGGGGAAAAAGGAACTCTTCTGCACTGTTGGTGGGAGTGTAGACTGGTGCAACCACTGTAGAGGTCAATCTGGAGATTCCTCAAAAAGCTGGGTTAGAGGTCCTATTTGACCCAGCTATTCCACTCTTAGACATATTCCCAGACGATCTGAAAACAACTTACCACAGTGATATATGCGCACCCATGTTTATAGCGGCTCAATTTGTAATAGCCAGATCTTGGAAACAACCTAAGTGCCCATCAACAGAGGAATGGATAAAAAAATTGTGGTACTTTTATACAATGGTGTACTACTCAGCTATAAAGAATGATCACATTGAGATATTTATAAATAAGTGGATGCATCTTGAATCTATACTCATAAGAGAAGTAAATCAAACTCACATATATAAATACCATATAGTCTCCCTAGTGTAAGAAATGGCAAGAGTACAGAAGATTCTATGGAAATCATGGTTCACCATTATACTGCTTTGTCATCTTATGTTTTCACTCATTGGTTTCAATGGTTCTATTCTGTTTTGTTTGATCTTAATATATGTGATCATATGAATAGTTACTTTGAAGACAATATTGCAGCCATTTTTGATTTAATATCATCTTGCTCTGAAGTCTTACCATGCTTTTGTTTTTCTATTACCATTAGTTGTATCACATTGTGTATTATTGGATTTTAATATGTATGATAGTAAAAACAAAATTTTTATGGAAAATGAGATAATACAGTAGCCATTGTTCATCTTTGGTTATTTGATTGAGAATACCGTGGAATGCTTCCATTCTCTTGAGTTGTTTTATTCTACTTTGTTATGTTTGACATTATTGTGTATAAAGGTAAGCTCAACTATTTCAAAGAAAGAGACATTATGATAGATACTGTTAATATACAATTATCTTGTTGTGAAGTGCTGTGCTGCTTACATTGTTCTGATCTGCTTAGATCTGTCCTCTTTTGTTTTATTCTCTTTAAAATAAAAAAATTATAAAAGAATATTAGCTAAGGCTTACATTTTAAGATATATTATGTATGCTTGTAAGTAGAAATCTATTGTATAAAGGTTTGTATGAGAAAATCCTTAAAGGTATTTTTGTAAAAGAAAAGTACCTTAGACTATTTTAATAGAACAGCTTACAGTCTTCAGTTTAGATAGAAGATGGTGCTTTCACACTTCAGTATCAGCTTTTTTCTAAACTACTTCTTAAGAAAGATTGATCATTTAGAGTGTATCTAGAGTAGAGAGAAGTATATAATCTAAATAAGCAAGGACAATGTGATTAAGTGTTATTATACCACTTATACATTTTATTATTTTTTATGAAACTTTTAAATTTAGTAACACCAATGCGCTGTCAGCTCAATAATAAGCCATATTTTACTGTGGTTGTTACTGCATAATAATTTTAATTTTCTTCTTCAATGGCTGATTTTTTTCTGAGGAAAATATCTAAAAATTTGGTAAGTTTGATGCACTCAATGGAGCAATGTTTAAAGTAAGGAGATCTAAAAATAATACGGGATGCTGAGAAACAATTAAAAGGATCAAATGAATGTTTCAGTGAGCTAAATTTCAATTGAATTTAAGCTATGATCTAGTAGAAAATTCAAAATACTGAACTTTGTACTCCAAAGTAAAGCTGTTTCCATTAATAACATGACTCAAACAGAGACTGACAAACATCAATCAGAATTGTTCTTGTAGGAGATTTCTGCCCTGGGGTTGAAGTTTGAATTCAATAACTTCCAAAAGTCTTTATAGCCTATGTTTCTTGTTCTGTGTTTTGATTTATAAAAAATAAGAACAGCCAAAGCTAGGCATACACAAAAGCGGTGATCACAGATTATTTCTAATCAAAGTCAAGTCGCTGCATGGACCAGCTCAGAGCTTCAAAAGATACTGACTAAGCCTGGTCACTTTGAGATTGTTTCACTTCCTGTTTCCGGGGAACACAAGGGTAGGCCTTTAATGCAACCTAGCTTATCTTGCATTCACC
This sequence comes from Hydrochoerus hydrochaeris, assembly GCA_004027455.1. NCBI lineage: Eukaryota > Metazoa > Chordata > Mammalia > Rodentia > Hydrochaeridae > Hydrochoerus > Hydrochoerus hydrochaeris. The sequence continues at coordinate 38,113 of PVLA01002167.1, forward strand.
AGCTTCGTATTTTGGTTCTAAAAAACAGCATATTGGCCATTTTTAATCCCCCTTTCCTGGCCTATACTCCTCATGTCAAATTTCATTTTCCTTTATGGGATTATTAAATGAATAAATAAGATAATTACATTGCCAACAAGCAGAGCTAATCTCACTGCATGTATCTTGAATGTCCTGTTTTGTAAGCCAGCTGGTTGGTGTCTCAAATGCTGACAACACAGGTAATGGCTTTTACACCTAAATAAGGCAATGATTTTCTTCTATGGGTTTTTACATTTGCCAGAGGGGTAAAATTGTAATCATTTCCTTCACAAATGATAATACTTTAATGTGCATTGTTTATTGTAAAACAATGGGAATGACTGAATAGTTCAAGATGGTTTATTATCTCTCAGGACCAGAGCAGGATTTCCAGTTTTGGCAAAAACCACCTAGTTTTCATTTACCATCACTTGATAGGAATAGTACAGACATTAATTTGCTTGCCAGAATTTCTCTGGCTCTGAAATATAGAAAGCATGCCCTGTGTTACTGCACTGATGCTCGTTTTTGGATTTATGTTTTCATTTTTATCTTCCATACACCTTATTACTCCTTTATTTCATCCACAATCCTCAACAAGCTACAAGGGAAATCTTTCAATATTCCAATCTGATCTTGACATTGAAAAGTCTTTATTTCCCCTATATGAAAATGAAATTAAAATCATTCAAATAGGGGAATTACATGAGTTTAGAAGCCTAAAGAGGTTGTGTGATTGTGTGGATTCTGGTTCTGGTTCTGTGGTATTCCAGAAACCACTCCAGCATTGATGTGGAAACTGCCTTGTTGGAAAATTCTCTATAAAACACTGGAAGATTGCTAACTTTGTAGAGTTTAAAATTCTACTTTCTCACCCAGAGAAGGAAACTGGATTCAATAAGTTTCTAAATTCCAACTCTTAAACTAAGGAGCAAGTTATCCATCTTGTGACTGAGAGTTGGGAATATAGGAAGATATGCGCAGTACTATAGCCTAGTGCAGTGGATGGTAGTTTGGGTTTTTTTTTAATCAGTTGAGTCCCTTGCTCCAATTGTATTTTTCCTTATACCAGTGATGATGGCCAAACACATTCATTCTGCAGAGGATTAATATCCAGTTCTTATTAGTCATGCAATTTAGACAATTTAGTGAACTCCTTCTGGAATAGAATAACACTTGCCATGATCAGAAGATTGTTGTGAAAATTAAATATGATAATGCATACTGAGCATTTAGAATTGAATCCATTTCATTATCTGTTTAATAAATTCTAACACTGTCTTAGTTTCTTTTCTTTCATTTCTGAAGCAAACGATCTGACTCAAAAAGTTAAAGGAAGAAAGGTTTATTTAGTTTATGGTTTATAGAAGCTTCACTCTAATTGGCTGGCTCCATGTCAGCGTGGTCTGGCAGAAGGGCATCACAGAGAACAGTTCATGGTACTCACAAGGTAGCAAGAGCCACAAGGGACTTTACCAGTGTCTTTTTGTCCCTTTTATTTTATCCAAACTACTGAGCCACCTTAACCCTAGTGCTCCTGAGCTAAGCATTGCACCATGAATAAGTTCAAGATCATGCATTCTAGATTCATCCACCTCTAAAAAATCCCCATCTATGCAGGAATGAAGCTTTGGAGAGACAAGCCATAACTTTCTGTCTTTGGCCTCCCAAAGATTTAGGCACATCCCTTTAAGCAAAGGAGAATTTAGTCCACCTCCAAGAGTTGCTAAAATCCTAACAATTTCAGTTTTGCTAAAAACTCCAAGTCCAAAGTCTCCTATGAGATATAAAGCAAACTCTTAGTGGCAAGCCCCTGTACAAAGGAAAATAAAGTTGATCACTTCCAACATACAGTGATGTGAGATATGTATTTCCATAACAAAAGGTACAAACAGAGGAATATAAAAGAACAGGACCGAAGCATGTCCAAAATCCAGAAGGACAAACATTAAGTCCTTCAGTTCCATGTCTAGCATCCAGGACAGTTGGTGGCAAGATGTGAGCTCAAAACGGGTTGGCTCGCTCCACCTCTACCACACTATCACTAGTTATAGCTCCCATGACTTCTCTCTTGGGACAATTTTTGTCTCTCTTGCAGTTTTCCTCAGATGATTAATATTCCTGGCTTCTTCAGACTTCTACTCTATCCTGAACCTACTGAAACTTCACCTTTGCACTCACAGCATCACACATTGCCTTCACAGGGGCTCACTGGCCTCCCAGACCTCATTCCGAAATCTAGGTGGAAGCCTTCCTAAACCCACAACTCTTGTATTCTGTATGTATTTAAAACCAGCACCATGTGGTGGATCCCAAGGTCTGCCACCAGGTGGAGAAGTTACCAGGATTCTTTCTCTCTTTGCCATAGGGGTCCAGGGACGAAAAACCAAAGCCCAAGGAACAGCTTACCTAGGCCACCATCACTCTGTAACACGGTGCTCTGGAACTCTCTTCTCCAAGCAACGTCTGTCACATTTGATTTTGAGGCTGCAAAATGTGGAGTCTTGCTGTTTCCTGTGATGACCTCAGACTGTCTTTTTTGTTCTCTTGTTCCTTTTCAGCAATTAAGATACTTTCTGCTCCGTCTTTGCAGTCTGCAGCTTAAATGAAGCTGCTTTTCTGGACAAATTCACAATGTTTTAGATCATTGTGCTGGAATCTTTGCTCTTGACTGTCAACATACATCTGACTGAAAACTCCAAATAGTAGTCATGCCAAGGTCTCAAATTTAGACTCCCTTAAAATTTATTCTGGTAGATTAATTCCACTGCCCTTAATCTCAGTCTCAAACAATGTTTCTGACACAAGCAAAATGCAGACAAACTTTTTGCCAAAGCATAATATGCATGTTCTGGAGTAAAACAGTCAATGCAATCGTTCTCCCTAGAAAAAAATTCCTGAGACTGGTCTTTACTGGCAGAATTTTTATCAGCATTCTGGTTTTCTGAGCTCTTACCAAAATCTCCCATTAAGTACAATCTAAGGGACCCCAACTCTACTTTTTTCAGCAAGAATCTCTAATCCTTTTGAAACTCTTTCAGGAACCATTCCCAAAGGCTCCTGAACCATATGGTCATATACAGTCACAGAACAGCCCCACTTCCAGTTCCAAACTGTATGTTAGTTATTTTTTGTTCCTGGAACAAAATTTCCAACACCCAAAATTAAAAGAGTATTATTTAGCTCAGTTTGTAGAGGCTTCAGTCCATAATGGGCTGATTCTGAAGCAGGGTGGCTTGGCAGAGCAGCATCAGAGAGAACAGTTCATATAACCTATAAGGTAGCAAAGGCAACAAAGAACCATTGCAACATCTTTTTTTTCCTTTTATCTTATCCAGACTACATGGGGCAGAGAGTATCTACACCCTTAACATTAGTGGCCTTGAGCCCAGCATTGCACCATGAATCAATTCCAGCATCACACACTCTACATCCAACCACTTCCATAAAAGTCCACCTATGACTGCATGAGGCTTTGTGGGGCGGGCATCGAAACACAAGCCATAACAAACACATTATTTCTTTTATTGTTACATCTCTGCTACCAATATCACTATTTTAGTGATTAATTAACCTTGCATAGATATCCAACACAGACACACAGACACATTCTTTATAAAGAATGCAGGAAATCACTTTCTCATAGTAAGCTCTTAGGTGTATTTCCTATAGACTGAAGTAGCTTTGTTTTTCTTTTTTATAAGCAGATTTCTTTCTTTGTTTCTTTTTTGACCAGGGATAGAACTCACAACCTGGCACTTGCCAGGCAAGCACTTGTGCCACTAGCTAAATCCCAGGCCCACAGATTTCTTTTTTTATAGGGAGAGTTAAATTAGTTGTTTACCTAATATGGGAAAACTGGACACTTAAATGATAGCCTTAGTTAAAACAGTGTAAGAATAGAGAAGCATTTACCTTGTTGTCATTGTTGTCATTTTTTTCATAGCTGATATTATTTGTTTTAAATTTCCTGCAATACCTCAAGAGCATACAGCTAGCCAGGAAGGAAAGGTCCAATAAATACTTATTTATCTACTCCCACCGTATAACACCCTCAAAATGTTGGAAGATGGGAGAAAAATAAAATTACAGGTTGTGATTTGGCAAATTTCCATGTCTCATCACATAATAATTCTGGCACTTCTTTCTACCAATTTCATGTATCTAAAAATATTCACAAATTGTCTGTGAGCAAGGCCAATTATTTGGAGCTGTGTTAGTTTTTAGAGGAAACCCAGATTTCAAAAGTTAGCTTGGTTTCCATTCTCATGTATGGATTTTTTTTTCCCAGTGTCATTTACATTGAATTGTGTTTGGAAATGAGTGGATTATGGATTTGGTAGAAATGAAACTTTTTCCAAGGAAAATGTCTTTGCAGGTATAGTTGTATCCTACAATGAGATTTACTTTCCTTTAAAGTATGATAATAACCTGTTTGAATTCTTATCAAAAATTATCTTTATGTGTTCTTTGTTCATATTTTCTCTAATTATAGCCTATTTTCCTGAAATCAATCTTTGAAACTGGGAAAAGGTAAACTAAACAAAATGCATATAACATTTACATGAAATATTTAAACCAACTAATTCATGTTTCATGGACAAAAGAAAAAAAAAACTAAACCAAGAACTTAAAATTAAGAGCGTTATATTACTTCATAATCTAATGTCTTAGATAAATTTAATAATGGATAACATCAGTAGGCCCACTAAAATTAATTGTCTTAAGGGAATACTTCTGAAGATTTGTCACTTTTGAAAATAGAGTGGTACCAGGTATAGAAGTGATAAAATTTTCACTGTATGAGGTGATTTGTAAAAGGTGATGATTTGTTGACAAAAGATAAGAATATTATTCCTTATAATTTTAAAATTGAAAACCACTAAAAGGATATAATTATAGAGAAAATAGGTATGAAGTCAAAGTTCAACATAAGTCTGCTTTTCAACTGATTAAGGATATTTCTCAAGAAAGGAGAGGTAAATTTGAGCTTTCTGAGCTGCAACAAAATAATGACTTTGTTAACTCACTGTTCTTGAGTATGCTAAATTCATCTTTTTCTGCTAAAGCTGTGGACAATCCTGACCCTCAATTCTTCCCTATATTTGCTCCTACCTTATACATCATTGATAATATTACAGTCAGGCAAGGGCACAGAAACACAAATAGATGAAGAAGGAAATAAAACTTCTAATAAACAGTTTCTAATTCAGAAATTAATGCAGGCACAAGAATCAACAGGGAATCATCTAGAGAACTAGAAGAAAGAGAGAAGAAAAAATGGTGGTCATGTAATACAATAGTTCATTAGTTGAGTCACAAAAGCAAATATATATTATAAAGAAGAGAAAAACAGCAATATACTATATAGAAGCAACCTGATACCAATCCAAATAAATATATGATATTAAAAGATGTTATATCTAAACAAAAGAAAGTTTAAAACAACTATTTTGTTTTGTCTTCCAAACATATCAAAATCTTAAGAAAATCTGAAGGCACTGCTGGACACAGACTCTGGAAACTTTTCCACCAAATGCAGAGAGGATTCAATTTCCATTTAACACCTGAGAGCTCAGTGGGACCCCATGCAGTGGTCCCACAGTAGCAAGACTCACCCTGAACTTTGCAACAGCAGCGCCCAGCTTCAGCCTTTGGGGTTCAGATTCTATGAAATTCTTTTACGTCCTCTTTCATTAGTTATTTTCCCTATAATAATCTTCCACAGGGGTGCATCATGTCCAGTGACTTTTGTAGATACTGTTTGTTTTAGAATACAGTAAGCAGTCCTGAATCTGCAGCTTTCTAGAAGTATAGAGTAAAAACCAAAAGAGGTAAGTACTCATCCCTGTAATCTACTATTGGATTGCAGTTCCATCCTAGAATCTATATCAGAAAATACACCCAAGAAAATTAATCCAACAGAAGATTAATATCCAGAATATTTGTTGAGCTCAAAGAATTTAATATCAAAAGAACCAGTAATCTAATCAATAAGTGAGTGAATGAACTAAACTCAAAAGAAGAATTAGAAATGGCCAATAATTACATGAAAAGATGTTTAATATATTTAGCCATATAGGATATGCACATCAAAACTACATTAATATTACATTTCACCTCAGTCCAAGTGACTATCCTCAAGAAACCATAAACAAATAAATCCTGGGGAGGCCAATGAAACTTTTTGCATTGTTGGTGGGAAAACGAACTAGTTTGACCACTATGGGAATCTTTATGCAGGTTTCTCAAAAAAATAAAAGAATGGAAGTTTGTCTGATCCATTCATTCCACTCTTTAGTATATAACTGAAAGAATAAAAGTCAGCGTACTATAGCAGCGTATATCTGCTATTGTAGTTTATATCTAGATGTCCTCCTAAATGCTCAGCAATTGAAGGCAGGACCTATGGAAAGTGACTGGATTATTGGAGTAGGGCAGTTAGATTGGTGTTGGAAGGTGGAACCTGGTCATAAAAGGTGGGTCACTGGGGACCAATGTAACTTGGTAGGGTTTATAATATCTCCCTTCTGGGCTTCTACCTTTATTCTCTATTTTCTTCCTGACTACCATGTTATGAGCACCGGTCCTCATCTATAGCCCTCTGCCATGCAGTCCTGACTGGGAGTCAGCTGATGATAGATGTAAGTGTGAGCCCAGATAAATCTTTGTTCCATTATTTTGAGGCTGCTATTGTGGTCAGCAAGCAGGAGGTGATACTTGCATATTTGTGTCTATTGTGATACAATCTACAATAGTCCAGCTGTAGAATCAGGCTAGGTCCACACCAATGGGTAAATATACAAAGAAAATATAGAACATACACAGTAAGTTATTATTCAGCCCTCAAGTTAGAGTAAAAGCATGCCATCTGTAGGAAAATGGACAGCACCAGAGACCATCAAGTTAAGCAAAGTAAGCTAGGTTGACAAAAACAACCAGAAAGTTTTCTTTCATTTGTGAAACAGAAAAATAAATAACGTAAGAGTAAAAGGAGGGATATTAAGGAAAAGGAGGAGACCAGAGTGAAGGGGGAGGGCAGGGTAAGAGTAGATAATGGAGAGTAAATATGGTTAAAGTAAAATCTATGTATATATGTATTCCAGTATCACCACAAATGCATCATTTTTATAATTAATATACATTAAATAAAAGTGAAACATTTGAAATGCACCTCTAATTATGAACAAGCATTCTCATTTCAGAACCTACAGTCACAAAGTATTTACTGTGATTCTTTATGCCCTTCTGGGTAACTTAATTGTGACAAATAGGTCATTATTCCTCCCTGGGAATCTATTTAGAAGTGGGGCTCTGTTTTGGAGTCATTCTTTCTCACTTTTGTTCCTATTTAATTTTCCTTATGAAGACCCTGACATTTGTTCTTTTTTAACAGTATACTTTAAAATGTATTCAAGTATTTATTTAACTCAGAATGATTCAATACAAAATGTAGTTTATGTGTAATCATTTTACATAAAAGCAAATTTTAAAAGTTACTAACTTGCTCTTGGTTGAATTGAAAAAAAAATTATAGTACATGAAATGAATTCATTTTAAGTAACTTGCCATGCAGTTAGATATATAAACACGTGGAATTCCTTATTATTTTTTTAGTAAAAATGAATCCTTGTCATTAAATGGAAAAACTAGGAAAATTTGAGACAGAATTCTAATCGTGATTCAACCAGTAAATCTGACTTTTTGGAAAAGTTGTTATCTCCTTTTAAAATCAAGTTTCTTACAATATTCCATCAAATGATGTTTCATTTATTTTCTACAATATTTACTATTTTATGTCTTCACTGTATTATGCCAGTAGTAAATATTTTCATATATTGTGTATGCTTTCTGTGATAGGTATATATGAAATAAACATATGTTTGCCATTCATTATTAAACATATCTGGTGTGTGTGTGTGATTCTCACTATTATATAATACTGCTTGAAAAAAATGTAACAATGATTTACCTAAAAATATGAACAGTTTTTCAAATTTATTTTTCCATAAAGAATGTGGGAAAATGGTCAAAATCAACTTTTTGGAAATTTGAAAATTGTATCAGAGCTTTGAACAGTTCATGAGGGTTTTCTTTTTTTCTTTTTCCTTTTTATGGTACTGGAGATTGAACCTGGGACCTTCATAGTGATTTCCATTTCAGAAATGTTCGCAAAGTTTGAGCCACCATCTCACCAGCTACTAAAATGACCAGCTTAAGCTTAACTTTCAATTCCTACTGTTATCAGTCATCCAGAATGCTGGATTACAGGGGTGTGACACTGTGCTTGGCTAGAGAGCTTCCTAAAAGAGTGGAAAGATTAAGCTTTGAGACATTTTAAGTTTGTAGAAATGTATCCTTTTCCATCTCATTTTACAAAGGCAGATCCCAAACTCACACAAAACCAATCACAAAATCTACACTCAACTATTCTTGATGAAAATCATATGCAGCTAGCAAGCCAAACCAAGCAACATGATAGAAGGTTTATACACAGTGACTAAGTTTATTTATCCTAAAAGTGCAAGATTGTTTCAATATATAAAAATCATTTCATCTGAAACACTGCATTGAAAAATGGAAGAACAACACACATGATGCAGTAAAAAAACAACCTCTAGAAAAAGCTACCACTTACTTGAAAAAAATAGAAAAAAAAACACTCAGAAATTAAGAACATGAAAGATAAAGGGCCCAACCTGATAAAGGGCATTTATGAAAAATTCATAATTAATTTCATGGGCAGTGATAAATTACTCCATGTTGTAGCCATAAGGTAAGTAATGGGACTTTGATCACTTCCATTCAACATCTCACTGGAATTAATTGCAAGGAAAATTATGTAAAAGGACAAAAATAAAAGATGCTGAATTTGTATAGCAAGGGAAGATGTAAAATTGTATCTAGAGATGACATGACCTTTTAAGTAGAAAATCTAGAGGAACTTGCAATTTATTACTAGAATTAATAAAATGAGTTCTGTAATTTAGCAGCATTAGCAACTTAGGATGGACATTTGTTATGACTTCTGTCTAGATGTTCCCCCAAAATCCCAGGCAGTCATAGGTGGGTTTTTTTGAGATGGCTGCATATAGAGTGCATGATGCTGGCATTAAAGCAGCATGATTATTAAAGCACTCCACTGATTGGTTGGGTATCTTCTGATCCCAGCAACCTAGATACAATTTTTAAAAGATCATAAAAAGTTTTTAACATCCCTGCTTTATTTCTTTGCTAATTTTGCCTGCCATGAACTACTCTGCTTTTGTGATGCCACCCTGGTATGGAGCCAGCCAATTATGAATTGAAACTTCTCAAAACTGTGAGATAAATAAACCTTTCCTCCCTGAACTATAGGTACTAGGTATTTTGTCTCAGCCATGAGAGAAAAGTAATTAAGAAAGAATTTGATTACAGAGAAGTGATATAGTTGCTGACTTGATAGGTCGTGTGGCTCAAGATCCTTTGGAACTAGCTTGTGGGAAATGGAAGAACTTAAAGGGTTCAGAGATGCTCACTGAAAAAATAGAGCTGGAATGTCTTAGGTAGTACTTGTTGAGAGATTCTGTCCAGGGTTCAGAAAGACCAGAAGGCTGATAAAAATGCTGCCAGTAAGAGACCAGGCTCAGGAGGTTTCTGCTAGCAACAAGGATTGCATTGATTATTGGACTCCAGACCTTGGCAGAAAGGTTTGTCTGCATTAAGTTTTTGTTAAGAGACTTTCCCTGAGACTGAGATTAAAGCTGGTAGAATTAATATGGGAAAAGAAATTTCAAGGGACTCCATTGGTTGAGGCCATGGCATGGCTATTATTGTGGGCTTTTAGCCAGATATTTGTTAAGAATCTAGAGCAAGGAGCCCAGCATAATGATTTAAATCATGGAGAGTTTAGACAGAAAATAAGCTCCAGTAATGTTGTGGACTGCAAAGATATTGCAGAGGAGATCTTAATTGCTGAGAAGAAACAGTAGAATAGAAAAGATTATAGACTGAAACCTCCACACACTGTGAGCTAAATAAACCTTTACTTCCCTAACTTCGGGTGTCAGGTATTTTGACTCAGCAACAAGAAAAGTAAACAAGGCAAAAAAATTTAGAGAAGAAACACAAATGTCCATTAAACACATGAGATAATTCTAAACATCATGGGTCCTTAGGAAAATGAAAATCAAAACCATAATTAATTTTGATGAAATTAATCCACTCTGTATGTGGTGGGAAGACCAAAAAATTGACACAATAATAAGTGCTGATGACAATGTTAGTAGACTAGAATGCTTATGTATTACTGGTGATATCATAAAATGATGCAAACACTTTGGAAAAGTGTTTACCATTTCCTGCAAATGTTAAAAATGGATTAACCATATCACTTGGTATATCCATTCACAAGCACATATTCAAGAGAGATGAAAAGATATATTCTAAGGAAAGCTTGTACAAATTTATATTACTATTATTCCTAATATGTAAAAGGTGTCTATTATAAATACCTGTCCACTGATAAATAAATAAACAGAATGTGGGATAACCATAAAATAAAATAGTGTATAGAAAATTAAGGGAATATATTGCCTCCCAATAGTAACTGTGCCATAGCCTTAACATTAGAGTTCCTTGAAATTTTTTCTGGAAAATTAAATTCATGCTTATATTATTTGTTCACCTTAAATCTGCTTTTTCATATTTCAATCATTGATTTAATACCTGAGATCTTCCAGATACTGTGCAGAGTGGATTATAAGGTATAATTCTTTCCTTGTGAGAGTTCAAAGTCCTGTAAAAAATTAAACACATGAAGAAAAAAGTAAATCAAATAACCAAAGTAGTACCATGCTCCCAACTTAGCCTGGAAGAGCAGGATGAGGAGAGGGTTTTCTTCCAAGATTAAGGCTTGGGAATATTCACACAAAAAAAATATGAGAGACTTAAAAGATGTATAATGGTTCAGAAAGGAAAATTAAATGGTCTTTCAAGAAAATAAGTTGTGTTTGAGGAAAAGCATTGCAAAAATATGTGGATTGTTAGGCAAAAAAATATTGCAGTGTTTTCTGGCCTTCTATGACCTCTTTCTGCAATCTTAAAAAATTATGTTCGCATCTTCCAGTGTCATTGATTCACTATGTTTAGCGAAATAGTAGAGCACCTGAGCTATTTGGAGAAAGAAAAGATAATGTAAAGTCATAAATTATATTTTAAATGAGGTAGGCTGTATTTCCTTTTCATGAAGAAAATGTTATGGTAATAAAGCATTCAAAGTTGAAGCACTGAAATGTTTAATGAAACTACTTTGAAACATGAAAGAGTAGAGATGAATAAATTTTGTGGAAATCACGCAAGACCATAATCAAACTGAACTTTTACCCATCAGTATTACCACCTAGATTGAACACAGTTGTCAGTAAAATCTCCAGATAGGATGGATGATTATTCAATCACTTACAGATAAAGTGTTTTTGCATTTTGTCACAATCTTATTTTAAATTAAATGTATAAAAGTATTAAAATATATGCCACTATAATATTTATATTAAGATGTTTGTTTAGGCATCATGTCCATTTACTCATAATTGCAAATATCTTCTATGTTAAGTTCCATATTCATTTTCTCACTGCTGTTGTTAGTTAATAAAATTGAAAACTGTACTCATGTGGTAATTATTTCTTTTAAACTATAACTGCATATATTCATATGGTTAGTTTTATATTTTTCAAGAAAACATGATAATGAAAAATATAAAAAACTTAAACACTATTTTCAATGTGATGTTTTATAATTACAGACAATGATGCACAAATATATTAGCTACTATAATTAAATAAGTTTGTCATTTTCTTGATATATATATATATATATATATATATATATATATATTTTTTTTTTTTTTTTAACCAGAGATCTAACTCACAGCCTCATGCTTGTCATGCTGGTGCTTATGTAACCAAGTTAAATCCCTGGCCAATTTCTTTATATTTTTAATTCAGTAATAGTGATCTTATTAAAAGATATGCAGTGTTTTTTACTAGACTATATTTTGAAAATCTGCATAGAATAACTATGTTTTTTCCTTCTTTAATTTTTTGTTGTATTAATTAGTGATGAAAATTCAAATAATCTTGAGATTTCATCCAATTCTGGAAAGAATGGCTATGTCTTAGTTACTTTTCTCTCATTGCCAGGACCCATACCTGATATCCAAAATTAAAGGAGGAAAAGTTAATTTCACTCCCAGTTTGTGGAGGTTTCATTCCATAATTGGATGGCTCCAAGCCAGGGTGGCACATAGAAGCGAGGCAACAGTTAATGGAGGTAGAAGACAGCAAAAATTACTGTAGAAAGAAGTAGCAACAGGCCACTTTCTTTCCTTTTTATATTGTATCCAATCTAACAGGATTAGGCAGTGCCAATCCCATCAGTCAACTGACCCAGCAATCAACCACCTTCACTCCCAGCACCCTCAATCCTGTCATTGAAGTATGAATCTATCACACACTCTCCATCTAAAACTGCATGACTTTTTTTTGTAGTGGGAGGACATCTAGACCAAACCATAACAGGCTGCTATCAAGAAATCAACCAATAACAAACATTGGCTGGGATGTGGGGAGAAAGGAACACTTCCTCACTGTGGGTGGGAGTGTAGATCAGTGTAATCACTATGGAAATCAGTGTGAAGAATCTTAAAAAATATAGGACTAGAGGTTCCATTTGACCTAACTATTTCCCTTCTTGGTATCATCTTAAAAGAATTAAAAGCATTTTACCATTTGATATATGTGCATTCATGTTTACAGAAGCACAGTTTGGGAGGAGCCAGGACCACTCCATGAGGGGAGCCATGTCCATGTTATGAGGGGAGCCAAGGACACATGAGTCCCAGAAGCCAAGGGTGCAAGAGGTGATTTCTGACATACCTGGGGGAAGCTTTGGAACATTGCTTGAAACACAGAAATACAGGAAAATGACAAAATCAAAGACCAAAATGCAATCCCAAACCTCCAGCCCATCCCAAGAAAGTCTAGGTGCCATGTACATAGAAGAAAATATAAGCCATACACCTGAAATGACTGAAATGATATCAACTGAAATAAAGAAGCAACTCTGGGAAGCTATGAAGGAACTCAACTCAGAAATAATCTCCCAGGTAAAAGAAGAAATGATAAAAAAGTAGTGAATGAAGTACTGAACACATCTAAAGAAGACACAGTTAAAAAATTAGAGGAACAAAGCAAAAAGATAGAATCCCTGAATGAACAGTGTAAGAAACAGAGTGCATGAAGCAGATTCAAAGAGATATACAGAAAATCAAAAATTCTATTGAAAGTTGCCAAACTGCCTCAACAAAAGAGAAGATAGAATTTCAGACCTCAAAGATAAGATTTTAGCTATTGAACAGGAAAGGAAAGATCTTTTAATAATAACAAGGAATCAGGAAATAATTCAACAGCTGCAAGATGATGCAAAGATAAACAACATAAGATTAATAGGGATAAATGAAAAAGAAAGGGACAACACAAATGATATCAAGAGGTTATTTACAGAAGTAATAGCTGAAAATTTCCCAAATATGAGAATGGAAACTGACATATGGATTAGTGAAGCATAAAGAATTCCAAATAGCCATAGCCAAAATAAAACTACACCCAGACATATAATAATCACCATCCCAGAAATCCAACATAAGAACAGAATATTAAAAGCTGTTACAGAGAAAATACAGATCACCTATAAAGGAAAACTTATCAGAATCATAGAAGACTTCTCAACACAAACAATGAAGTCAAGAATAGCATGGAATGAAGTATTTCAGATCATAAAGGAAAATGACTTCCAACCCAGACTGATTTACCCTGCAAAACTGTCCTTCAAAAATGGATGGAGAAATAAGATACCTCCATAACACAGAACAGCTGAAGAACTTCATGATCACTGAACCAAACCTGAAAAGAATACTCAAAGACATTCTAGATACACATAGGAAAAAACCACTAAGAAAGACAGACAATCAACAGAGTGGAATGGTAGATACAACATCAGAAAGATAACATGTCAACTATAAACCAATATATGACAGTTACAACCATTAATGTAAATGGCCTCAATTCATCAATTAAAAGAAACAGACTGGCAGAAAGGATCAAGAAACAATATTCAACCATATGGTGCCTACAAGAAATCCATCTAACCCAAAAGGAAACTCATAGACTGAAAGTCAAAGAATGGAAAACAATACTTCTGGCAACAGGAACTCAAAAAAAAGCAGGGTAGCTATTCTGTTTGCAGACCATGTGAACTTCAAATCAAGAATGATCCAAAGAAATAAAGAAAGTCATTACATACTGGTTAGGGGAAAAATTCAAGAGGAAGAGATAACAATCTTAAATATATAGGCACCAAATTCCAGAGCAGCCAGGTATACAAAGCAAGTATTAACAGAAATGAAAAATCAAATAAGCAATAATACAATTATAACAGGAGACCTTAACATGCCATTGACACAAAGGGACAGATCAACTAGACAGAAAATCAGCAAACAAATAACAGAACTGAATCACACCTGTGAACAAATAGACTTGATAGATGTATACAGAGTGTTCCATCCAACGCATCAGAATATACATTCTTCTCAGCAGTACATGGGACATTTTCTAAAATAAACCATATATTAGCCCACAGAAAATATTTAAGTAAATGCAAAAGAACTGAAATTATCCCATGCATGTTATTAGATCATTGCCCCATGAAACTAGAAGTTACTGATAAAAGAAACTGCAACCCCCCCACCCCGCAAATGCACGGAAATTTAATAATACATTTTTGAGCAATCAGTTGGTCACAGAGGAAGTTGAAGAAGACATTAAACAATTACAAATACAACTGACCGGAATATGCGTGATGCAATGAAAGTGGTCCTCAGAGGAAAATGTATTGCACTGAATTCCCACATTAGGAAAACAGAATAAACACAGAGAAACAACCTGATACTACATCTCAAACATCTAGAAAAAGAAGAGCAAACCAAGCCCAAAGCCAAAAGAAGTGAGGAAATTATAAAGATCAGAGCAGAAATCAATGCAATAGAGGCTAAGAAAATATAAAGAATCAATGAATCAAAGAGTTGGTTCTTTGAAAGAATAAATAAAATTGATAAGCCCCTAGCCAACCTTATTAAAAAAGAAAGAAAAGACTCAAATTCATGAAATACAGAATGAAAAAGGTGAAATCACTACAGACTCTATGGAAATATAGAAGATCAACACCTATTTGGAAAACCTCTACTCTCATAGGTTTGATAACACAGAAGAAACGGACAGATTCCTAGAAACATATGAACCACCAAAGCTTGGTCAAGAAGATGTAAAACTGCCAAATAACACAATTTCTATTAATGAAATTGAAAATATAATTAAGTCGTTACCAATAAAGAAAAGCCCAGGCCTAGACGGATTCACTGTGGAACTCTACAAGAAATAGCAGACTTAATACCGACACTCCTCAAACTCTTCAATGAAATCAAAAGGGAAGTAATTCTTCCTATGTCATTCCTGGAAACAAATATTACTCTAGTACCAAAACCTGAGAAAGACCCAACTAAAAAAGAGAACTACAGGCCAATCTCCCTAATGAACATAGACGCAAAAATTCTCAATAAAATTTTGGCAAACACGATGTAGAAAATCCTAAAGAAGATTATACACCATGACCAAGTGGGATTCATACCAGGCATGCAGGGATGGTTCAACATACATAAATCAATAAATGTAATCCACCATATCAATAGAGCCAAAAGTAAGAATCACATGATCATTTCTATAGATACAGAAAAAGCTTTTGATAAGGTTTAATACTCATTCATGATAAGAACCTTAAAGAGAATTGAAATAGATGGTCTTTACCTCAATATGATAAAGGCCTTCTATGACAAATCAACAGCCAGCATCATATTAAATGGCTAAAAACTGAAAGTCTTTACCTTAAAATCAGGCACAAAGCAAGGATGTCCTTTATCACTACTGCTATTCAACATAGTACTGGAAATACTAGCCAAAGCAATTAGACAAGAGAGTGAAATAAAAGGAGTAAAGGTAGGAAAACAAGAAGTTAAATTTTCCTTATTTGCAGATGACATGATACTCTACATAGAAGACCCCCAAAACCCCATTGAAAGACTGCTAGATATAATAAATAAATTTAGCAATGTAGCTAGATAAAAGTCAATACTCAAAAATCAATACACTAACAACACAATCACTGAGAGAGAAATATGAGAAGCCACACCTTTCATGCTAGCATCCCCAAAAATGAAATACTTAGGAATTAATCTAATGAAAGAAGTAAAAGAGCTATACAACAAAAATTATAATACCTTGAAAAAAGAAATCAAAGAGGACCTCAGAAAATGGAAAGATATCCCTTGTTCATGGATAGGAAAAATAAATATTGTGAAAATGGCCATTCTCCCAAAATTGTTATACAGATTCAATGCAGTCCTAATAAAAATACCACTTATATACCTCATAGATCTAGAGAAATCACTCCTAAAATTCATCTGAACCAGAAGAGACCTAGAATGGCAAAGGCAATTCTAAGTAGCCAAGGCAAAGCAGGAGGCATCACAATCCCTGACTTGAAGTTACACTACAAAGCTACTGTAATAAAATCAACATGGTACTGGAATATAAACAGATCTGAAGATCAATCAAATAGATTAGAAGATACAACCACATCTACAAACACACTCAACTTCCTTATCTTTGATAAAGGGGCCAAACATGTTCACTGGAAGAACAATAGTCTCTTTAATAAATGGTGCTGGAAAAACTGGTTATCCATATACCAAAAACTAAAACTGCACCCAAGCCTATCATCTTATGCTAAACTAAAGTTTAAATGGATGAAAGATCTAAATATTAAAACAGAAACACTAAATCTTTTGGAAGACAAAATAGGTAAAAATCCTGAAGACGTAGGGATAGTTAGAGAATTCATGAACAAGCCAAACTGCATGGGAAATACTTCCCAGAATCAATAACTGGGAACATATCTTATTAAAGAGTTTCTGCATGTCCAAAGAAATCTCCAGCAGAGTGAAAAGAAAACCCAAAAACTGGGAATAAACTTTAGTGAACTGTACCTCAGACAAAGGACTTCTGTCTAGAACTTAAGAATTTAAAAAAATCAAGCCCCCAAAATTCAAAGACCCAATCCAAAAATGGGCATCTGAGATGAATACATAGTTCTCAGATGAAGAAATACAAATGGCATAAAAATACATGAAAACATCATTAATCATTAGAGAAATGCAAATTAAAACCACACTGAGATTCTATCTCACTCCAGAAAGAATGGCCAGGATAAAGAAAACTACCAACAACCAATGCTGGAAAGGCTGTAGGGAAAAAGGAACACTTCTGCACCATTGGTGAGGACTGTAGACTGATGCAACCACTGTGGAGGTCGGTCTGGAGGTTCCTCAAAAAGCTGGGAATGAAAGACACAGCTATTCCACTTCTGGGCATATTCCTAGAAGAAGTGAAAACATCATATCACAGTGAAATATGTGTACCCATGTTTATAGCAGCACAATTTGTAATAGCCAGATCTTGGAAACAACCTAAATGCTCATCCACTGAGGAATGGATAAAATAAGATGTGGTATTTTTATAAAATTGAGTATTACTCTGCTATAAAGAATGATCACACAGATGTTTATAAATAAATAGATGCAACTTGAGACCATACTGATAAATGAAATAAATCAAACTCACATGTATAAATACCATATAGTCTCCCTGGTATTAGAAATGGTAAGAGTACATAAGATTTTATGGTAATCATGATTCTCCATTACATTGCTTTACAGCCTTAAAATATTTTCATTCACTAGTTCGAATGGTTTTATTCTATTTTGTTTGATTTTGTTATGTGTGATGGTATGCATAGCTATTTTGAAGAAAACAAGATATTATGGCAGCCATTGTTGATTTAATATCATCTTGCTTTGAAGTCCTACCATGCTTTTGTTTTTTTATTACCATTGCTTCTATCATGTTGTGTCTTACTGGATTTTAATATGTGTGATAGTATAAACAAATTTTTTATGGAAAATGAGATATTATAATAGCCATTGCTCATTTTCTGTTATTTGGATCAGAATGCCCTGTAATACTTTCATTCTCTTGAATGGTTTTATACTATTTTATTATGTTTGACATTATTGTATTTAAAGCTAAGCTCAACTATTTAAAAGAAAGAGACATTATGGTAGCTACTGTTAATATCCAGTTGTCTTGTTGTGAAGTGCTGTGTTACTTACATTGTTCTGTTCTGATCTGCTTTGTTCTATACTCTTTTGTTTTATTCTCTGTAAAATTTTTAAAAAAGAAAAAAGAATAAAAGAAGTACAGTTTGTAATAGCTAAATCTCAGAATCCACTTAGCTGATGGATAGATAAAAAAGGTATTTTTATAATGGAATACTACTTAGCTATTAATAAGGATAAATTTGAGACATTTATAGCTAAATGGATGGACCTTGAGACCACAATAATAAGTGAAATAAATTGGGCACATGTGTAAATATTCCATTACATCTGATGTGAGTAACTGAAAGTATTAAAAAAAGTTTAAAATATATATTGATATAGGAAGCAATTGTTCAAAAGAAAAAGGGAACTAAGGAATGGAAGAGGAGAAAGAGAAAACACATTTTTTTTTATGTTTTGTATTCCTTTTCAAATGTTCCTTGCTTCTAGTTTTTATTAAGTTATTTCAGTATTATTCACAATTAGACCTTATCTTTATATTTTTTCACAATTGTTTTATTCCTTTATTGAATGCAGTAAAATTTACAACACCTTTAATTTACTGTACCCCATATTCAACAAATATATCTTAATGTTTGTTGTGGAAACTTTGTATTTCGTTTTTATCAATTACATCAGTTTTATTTTTTTCAATTATTTTACACTACATAGTTCACAAACTGAACAGTACATTGTTATTTTTTGAATGGAATAATTAAAATAAGAACAAAAATTATTTTCTATTTACTCAAACGCAACCATTTCCTGGGTACTCATCTCTTTTTTTTTCCTTTCGTGTTACTTTTGTATTGTTTCATTATGTATAACTCTAATTTCAAACTCATAGTTTTTATTTCTGCTTTAAAAACTTCCTTTAGTGCTGGGGGAGTAGCTGTGAGATGGAACAATTACTTACCTTGCATTTGGCCTTGGGAAAAAAATGAACAAATTGACAAACAAACAAACACATTTCTTGGAACATTCTTTTAGTAGCTAATTCTTTTAGAATTGCATGCTTAAAACAATGTCACTTGCCTTTTTTTCTGAATTTGTTTTCAGATCTGGAGATGTAATTGTAAGTTAGTAATTTATTTTTTATTTTGACCATAATTTAAGATGTTGCCTCCATTGTCTCCTTGATTGCATTTTTTGTGTTTAATAGTCTAGTATTTATCTATTTTTTCACTTTTTTTCAAATATCTTTCTATCATTTAAAGTAAGTGCTTGTTAAGTGCATTTATATAGCTTTGCTGTAACAATTCTCATCATATTTGGAACATTCTTGAGCATGATTTAAGGAATATTTTGTCTTCCATTTTACAGAAGTATGAGAAATGTTTCACTGCTTCACCATTGTTGATGAGCTTTGTTGTTTCTTAAACTGCATTTTAAACTTTTTTGTGTGCTTATGTTTATACAAATTCTGATGACTTATCTTAGAGTTTACTGATTACTCTTCTTGTCTCAGATCCAGTGTGTTCATCAATATTTTTCTTCTAACATTTTTTTCTTAATTCCATTTCCACTTGTAACTCTTCTTGTTAATTTCCAACTCTCTGCTGACATTGTAAATGTATATTAACCATATATCTCACCATTTCCACTAACAGTGGATATGTTTGAAATCCTTGTCTGAAATTTTCAACATGTCTATCATCTCCTGAACTATTTGATTTTTGGCATTGTACTGTTGAAATTCTCTTTTCAACTACTATGTTTATCTTTTCTAAAACCTAATAAACACTGGTAATTTATATCTTTTATATCACAGCTCATTTTCTTTGTGGTCCTGTTACAATAGTTTCCGTTTGCTTTTAAATTATAGGCAACAATTTTGTTCTTTGTATACATGTATTAGTTTTTAATGTTTTAAAGATGATTTTCAATGATATGGTGTTGGAAATCTGAGCACTGTTGCTTTCCTTTAAAGAATATTGAGTTTTATTCTAAGATTCAATTAATTTAATAGAGAGTTAATGTGATATTCTCATGTTTGATTTTAATATTTGTTAGAGTTATATATGTTAGACCTTAATACATGATTGAGTAGCTCTCCTTTTAAGGTATGATTTTTTGAAATCTTAATTAATAATTCTATAGTATTCAGCATGTTCTCATCCTTCTGTCATTTGGGATTCTTACATCTCCTCACACTTCATGACCTATTTAGTGTTCAGCTGAAGTGGCTAAATTATCTGGAGACACAGAGATTTTGTTTGCATTGAAATCTCCTTTCTAATATCCTTCACTCAAGTTCCAGTCACTTACATAGGTCTGATCTTGAGAGATTTCAGCTTTCAGTTCAGTAACTTTGACTCTGAACATCTTGCTTAGATTCCACATCATCATATTTTTATAGAAAATATTCCTTGAGGCACAAATTAGGATCACCTCATTTTTTCTCTTCTGTTAGGACCCACATTTACTAATTTATGCACAGATTGTTTTCCAATGTTCAACAAATGTTACTTTGAGTATGTTGTCCTGTTTAGAGTTTCTTACCATGAAACAAAATCCTGATAAACTTTATTTACCATGGCCAGAAGATATTTGGTTATACATTTGGTGTATTACTTCAAGTGTTGAGTGTCCAGTGAGCCCATAGTTGGGTGCAGTAGCAAAAATATCCAAAGGAGTTAAACCAATGTTTGGATGGTTATGATGATGTCAATAGATATTTTCCAAAGCCTTAGTTCATCAGTGTGCAACACCATCCTGCCAGCAGGTAATTAAAACTGATGATCATGAAACTAGGAATAGAGTGTACTTTCCATTTCATGTGGATACTTGAATGTCATTTTCCATTCTTTTTTATTATTTATGCTTATATATTTACTTACATTCCTCAAATACTTGACTATCCTGATGAAATAACTCAAAGTATTTCCTTCTACTTTTTCAAAATATATAGTATATAAATTGTTATCTATTCTCATATTATTGTACAGGAATACATTAGAAATTCTTGCTTCCATCTCATTTAAGTTAGTATGTATTTTTCAACCTCTTGTCATCCTTTCCTTCCCTTATTGGTATCTTTCACTGCTTACAAAATTCAAAATGAACTAAAGACTGAAGACTTCACTGAAACATCTGGAACTATTAAATTACTAGATGAATACATAGGAGATGTGATTCAAGACATGGGAATGGGCAAGGAATTTTTGGACAAGAACTAAAAATCACAGAAAAGGAAAGCAAAAACTATCTGATTGTTCCTTAATCTTCTTAATACATGTATCCATGTAAGTTTTTCAAAAGAAAATGAGGTGATTTTTCACAGGTAAGGGAAAACACACCTTAGATGAGAATATGATCATGACTAATATAGATCTGAATGCCAATATCTGCACTACCTATTTTATCATGTAGAAAAAATAGTAAATAACAATATTAAAAGCTCTCAAGGTTTATGTCAAAGCAGTATAATATTAATTTCATCACATATCAGATTTCACAATGAAATATAAATACTTGAGCCCTGTCAAGGGAAGTTTCTATCCCTGAAACCAAAGCCAGTTTCTTTTTTGTTATTTATAAAAATTAATAAAATAAACAAAGTTTTTAGTTATTATAAAGTTAGTATTTACATCCATTTTGATATACCCATATACATGATCCATAGAAGAAAGTTATTTATTCTAATCAGATTAGTAGAAGTTAACATTACAGGATACAAAGTAAGATAATAATTGATTTGTTTCCCATTGCAGATATTAAAATTTACTTTTACTTGTTATTGCTGCTTAGCCAGAGACATTCACACCTGAAAGGATGATCTTGTCACATTTGAAACAAGATAGAAAACAGATTTTTTGCAGCGTGTATGAAACGATGTATGATTATTTTGCTATTCAAATGGACAGATTGAACTATTTAACTGTAAAATGGACTGGCTTCTTTCTATATGTACAAAGGCAAGTGATGCTCAGATTCTCAGATAACCCATTAGCTGACCCCGAGTTAACGGGCGCCGCTTTTAAGTGTTGATTTGAAAATCAGTGTAACATTACAGCTACCTCACAATTATTCAGTGTACTCCTCACCATTGGGCTAGTGAGAGGAAACACATTACATTTTTCATATTGTTGTTTGCTACAACATAGTTTCCACATCTCCACTTTTCTGGGACAAAAAGTCCCGATAGATTTCTCCCGCTTCAGTTAAGCTGGTGTCTTGTTTGGTGCATATACAGATATGGAAGGCAGATATTTGGCGCTCCTTTAGACATATGAACCTTAATTTCCCTCCTCATTTAAGCAATTTTAATTTACAATTATCTATATGTGAATATATAAGCAAAGTTCTATAAGAGGAATATTTTCTCCAGGTCATCCTTTTTCCAGAGATGTTCCAGTCTTTATTTCTTCCTTCATCTGTGGATTGGTTTCTCTTTCCTTTTCTTTATGACCCTTGCTCCTGTTCCTGGCTCTTTTATTACAACCTTCCGTCACTCTCATGTAGGCCGCTTTTTGAGAATAGAGCCAATGGGAGTGAGGGCCCTTCCTGCCCTCACCAACCAGACACAAGCTGTCAGCGTCAACGCCAGAGAAACAGATTTATACCTCACGATACTCTCTGTGCTCTAACTAGAGGACAGTATCAGCGCAAATTCACAAGCAATCACATCACATCAAATCAAACATTCTTTTAACTCGAGGGATATTTCTGTGTATTTCTCTTATATCCACAAATAAACTCTAACAAGGCAGAAATAATTTCAAAACCATTCCTTACATGGCAGAGTCTTACCTTTGTGAAAAATGAAAATAACATCCATAGTAAAAGCATGATGACCAGCAAATGTGCTAATCTAAATATTCCTTTGCCTTTCATGCAACAGACCGTCTCCCTAGCAGGCATTCACACTTTTCCCTTAGTAGCACAAAGAGAAACAATCCCAAGTTAAACTGCTATATAAGGCATTATCCCTAGAGCCTGGAAAAAATGGACAATGTTAATACACTGTGTACCACACAGAGTTATGTTACTACAGATATATTTATGTACATGTCTTGGAAAAACAGAAAGCCAAGTTTTCTTGCTATAAAAATGTACATTTCTGGGACTCTTTGTGACTAGTGAGCAATACTTAAGAGATAGAAAAGTACTGTAACCAGACCACTGTCTAACATAACAATTTTTTTCCACGTGCAATTTAGTAATTCAAAAGACAAAATGAAGTTAAAAGGGCCAAGTTTGAAATAACAGTGATGCTTAATAAAGGAAAATTAAACTATTTAGAAAGATATATGAGAGCTTTTAGATATTTACTTTTTGAAATAAAATTCAAGGCTATGCCAATTTCTCTCCATCTCAAAGATAATTGCTTATATCCTCTAAATATTGCTAAATATAATGAAGGAGCAAGAATTCACCGTTTAAAAAGAACCCCGCAGTCTCTGTGAGGGGTTCCCTCTCCCCCTCCACTTCTCCCCCCTCCTCTTGTGTACACTCTATGAGTAATGGGTCTCTCTATTTCCGGAGGCATCCAGCTGCATTTCTTTTGAATGCAGTTTTTAAGGTTCCTACTATCAGGAGAAAGGACGACTAAGAGAATGGGAGGAAGTGGGGAATGAAATAAGCAGAGATTCCATTCTGTTCAGACCCCCATCAGTCAGCCTCAGAATACATCGCTTAAGCCAGATGTGCTGACAGAGACCAGGATCTCCAAAGAGACACAGAACACGAGGCCTGAACTTGCACCCTGGAAGCAGATTCCTAGCACTTTTTAACAAAGAAATATTCCCCGAATCCTGGCCAGAGTCCAGTATGATAACTGCATTTCTGTTCACCTAGCACATCATAAAAATAGTTTTTACTATGAATGGGAATTCTTTTGATACCTCACAAAATATCACATACAAATATGTATCCACCCTATTCCCAGAAGAGCATACTGTTAAAATATGGAGATGAAAATTAATAATAATCAAACCTTTTTATTCTCCTTGTGTTCATCTTTTGTATTTATTATGTATTTTGTGGTAAAATATTGTAAAAAAAATCTTTATTTTAATTAAGGGAGACGGTACAAATAGTTGTGGTTTGCTAGAAAAGCTACTAGTAGGAAGTAAATATACTTATCCCCAGATTAAATGGATAATGAATTAAGACTCAAGAAAAAAATCATTCAGGAGGCTGAAAAATATTCTAGAGTACCTCTGCTTTTGATTATTTATCTAAGTGTACTCTATGATATCCATCAAAATTTAATTAGTTTTTGATTACACAAAAACTTAAAAATCCATTCTCATAAAAAATAGCATTGTTACTTTCATCTTGTTAAAATCCTCAGAAGAAACCAACATTATTCATTTCATTTGTTTCCTCTCAGAAACACATATAACCTGTCTGGTCATGGGTGCATGCATAGTTTTTACATGTAATTATTAGCACAAAAGATACCGTACTTTTGTTATCTTTATGCATTTTTCTCATTTTACCAGAATCTTAAAAATCCAAACACTTCATGCTTTACACTCATTCACTATTGCCTGTTGGTTTAGTTACTGAGACAGGGAAATAAGGAGTTAATGGACATGCACAAGTAAGTTTAATTTCGCTTCTTAATTGTCTTTCAGCATATTTCCATCCTGATTTTTGTGTATTTCTATCCTTACTGCCTCTCTGCTTTCCTGCAGCTGATGTAAACCACCTCACTCAACTAGCACTACAAACTTGTCATTTTAGTAAAGCCCAGCTGAAATACCCGCTTATACCAAGGGCATCATTATCTTGACCATCAACTTTCTATCAGCTGTGCAACATTCCACCTGTGCTCTTCCCATGACACCTGCTATTTAACACCGCTGAGTGCCCCTCCCCTTGCCTTCAGCAGTCTGTAAGCTATGTAAGCACCAGTTGCATACCATTATGTGTATTTGAATCCCAGTGTCTTGTAGTTGTGTGCCTTGCATAAGGTTTGTCTTTCAAAATCCATTAAATGGGAGGGAAATTCCAGCACAGCAGTAAGGGAAGTTCCAGCTCAATGGCTTTGGCTCAGGGGAGTTTGGGACATCATTCCAAGTGCTGGGGTGCCAGCCTAGCCCCCTAGGATACTAAACTGGCCTGGAGATGTTTCTTGGGATTGAGTGGACCATGCCCAGTGACCTTTATTCAACCAGGGGACCAGGCCTGCTCCAAGAGGGAAGTTAGGCCCATGCACTGGAGAGGTGGGTTCTAGATCCCTGGCTCTGGGGAGTTTGGTACATTGCTCAGGGTGCCCGCCCAGCACCCTAGAACATTGGACTAACCTTGAGAAGCTTCATGGGATTGAGTGGACCATGCCCAGTGACCTTCATTCAACTAGGGGAGCCAAGGCCCGTGAGTCCTGGGAGCTGAGGACACAGGAGGTGATTTCCAACACACTCAGGGAAAGTTTTGGAACATCGCTTGAAACACAGAAATATAGGAAAATGACAAAATGAAAGACCAAAATGTAATCTCAAACCTCCAGCCCATCCCAAGAAATCCTGGGAGCCACATACATAGAAGAAAATACTAGTCATACACCTGAAATACCTGAAATGATATTAACTGAAATAGAGTAGCAAGTACTGGAAGCTATGAAGGAACTCAAATCATAAATAATCTCCCAGGTAAAAGAAGAAATGGCAAAAGTAGTGAAAGAAATAGTGAATGCATCTAAAGAAGACACAGCTAAAAAATTAAAGGAACAAAGCAAACAAACAGAATACATGAAGAACAGTATAAGAAACAAACAGAATACATGAATCAGATTCAAAGAGACATACAGGAAATCAAAAAATCTATTGAAAATTGCCAAAACCTCCTCAATGAAAGTGAAGATAGAATTTCAGACCTTGAAGATAATACTGCAGCCCCATATTTCTTAGTTCTTGTTTGATTGTTGAACAGATCTGTTTGCAATCTCACCACTTGAGTATCCATTTTGTGTGCTTTAATTCTGTAACTTGAACAGCTATTTCTAAAAGAGCAATATGAAATTTATCAAGTAGTGATTTCTTACTGTTTTTTTTGAAATTATGTAATATTTCTCTCCTTTTTCTGTTTTATCCCTTTAAATAAAAAATTTAAAAAAAGATTGCAGCTAGTGAACAGGAAAGGAAAGATCTTTTAATAATAACAAGGAATCAGGAAATTCAACAGTTGCAAGATGATGCACAGAAAAACAACATAAAATTAATAGGGATAAATGAAAAAGAAAGGGACAACACAAATGATATCAAGAGGCTATTTACAGAAGTAATAGCTGAAAATTTCCCAAATATGAGAATGGAAACTGACATACAGATTAGCGAAGCATATAGAACTCCAAATAGCCATAACCAAAATAAAACTACACCCAGACATATAATAATCACCATCCCAGAAATCCAACATAAGAACAGAATATTAAAAGCTGTTAGAGACAAAAGACAGATCACCTATAAAGGAAAACCTATCAGAATCACAGCAGACTTCTCAACACAAGCAGTGAAGTAAAGAACAGCATGGAGTGAAGTATTTCAGATCCTAAAGGAAAACAACTTCCTACCCATACTGATATACCCTTCAAAACTGTCCTTCAAGATGGATGGAGAAATAAGATACTTCCACAGCAAAAAACAGCTAAAGAACTTCATGACCACCAAACCAACCCTACAAAGAATACTGAAAGACATTCTAGGCAGACATAGGAAAAAACCACTAAGCAAGACAGACAATTAAACAGAATGGAAAGGTAAAGACACAACAGCAGAAAGATAATATGCCAACAATAAACTGATATATAACAGTTATAACCACTAATGTAAATGGCCTCAATTAACCAATTAAAAGAAACAGACTGGCAGAATAGATCAAAAAAGAGCATCCAACTATATGCTGTCTACAAGAAACCCATCTAACCCAAAAGGAATTTCATAGACTGAAAGTCCAAGGATGGAAAACAATACTTCATCCAACAGGAATTTTAAAAAAAAAAGCAGGGGTAGCTATTCTGTTTGCAGACAATGTGAGCTTCAAACCAAGAATGGTCCAAAGAGATAAAGAAAGTCACTACATCCTAGTTAGGGGAAAACTTCAAGGGGAAGAGATAACAATCTTAAATATATAGGCACCAAATTCCAGAGCACCCAGCTATACAAAGCAAGTATTAAAAGAAATGTAAAATCAAATAAGGAATAACACAATTATAACAGGAGAACTTAACATGCCATTAAAATCTATTAAGTGAAAAAAAAGAATGGATTCATACTGTACCATTTCATGACTGATGCCTAAGAAGTTCCAAGAAATTTGCGTAATATTATTGTCTATTGTGGATTCTATAGAGCTGGATCTGAATTTGATCATCAAGAAGTAATCTAATCATGTATTTACCCATTTATGCATAGTGGTTTTAATTACTGATAGTGAAAATGAGTCTACATATATTTGGATGGTCTTTTTCATATTTGGGGAAACCATTTTCCAAATTGCTCTCATTAGCCTAGTTCATTATACATATATATATTCTGAGTATATATTTTTATTCTATATAACTATGTCATTGTGACACTCACTGTCTACCCCTAACTCAGTTAGCAACTGGAATATGGTAAACCACTCAACACCTAAATTTCAAGATTGTATCAGGTGATTACAGGGGAAACTGACATTTTTTCATCCTTTCTTCCCTTTATCCTCTCTTTTTATCTCTTTGTTTTTCTATAATGACTTTTTTTTAAAAAAGGTATGAGTGTGAAATACATGAATATTTTAATATACTTACAATAAAATAGTTATTGTGGAAAATTTATACAATTTTACTGTTAAAATATTCTAGCTTTGAAAAATCATATAATGCACCTTCAAAACTAGCAGAATCAAAGTTTTAAGGAAACCATGGTTTTGTTCTAAATATCTTCCATATGCATTTCTACTGAAGCTTCTACTTGCAAAAATTTTAACTGAAATTCTAAAATATTTTTTCCAATGTCTTGTGTCCCTAGCAATAACTATATGTTTTGTTGGAATGAAACAATGTTGTTGTAAAAATTTGTGTTTATTTTAGTCTTTTTCTTTAAAGAAATTTCTTTAGTTCAGTTACAATAATATTTTAATTCTTAATTCTCTAATACAGTCTTGTTTAGCAAGCAAATATACAATGATGACTTTATATAAACCAATGTAGTTGGTCTATTCTATTCTGAATTGGTTAAAGTTCTCAACACTCATAAAAATTGATTCTTTTATAATGATGTATATCATAATTATAAAATTCTGGCTTAAACTTTCTACAGAAAGGGATCTGTTTTGAAACATGCCCATTGAGAGTTGCAACAAGTGCATTCATTTGTGCAGAAGATGTTCATATATATTTTAAATAGAATTTAGAATTTTTATTCAATAAGAGCTCATTCAGTGATGGTATTATTTTTGTTTTCCACTAGAATTATTTTTTTAAATTAAATTCATTTTTATGTTTTTCTGGACTCATTTCTTTTCTGTCTATGTACTGAAATCTTCAATTTATTTTTACTATCCAAAGGAAATTTCAAAACATATTCCACTAATGACAGCCTTGTCATTGTAAAAACTTGTTATAAAAACCTTACCTCTACAAGAATTGTGATAATTAGATTAACTAAAATCAATGTAATGTCAGTGACTTAACTGGTTCCTTTTATAACCATAGTATTCTACAAACACATTTTTTTAAGGTAAGCTAAACTGTAGACATATAACTTATAACACATGATAAGCCACATAAAATACTTTTATCTTTACTGTCTTAGAAGAAAGAAAAAAGAAGACTTGGCTATTGCTTCAGGACAGTGGTCTTAGTCTTTGAAGTGTATTGGGACATTCTTTGTGCAATGTCTTACAAGATACAAGCAGGATTAGAAATTAGGCTGTGAGGTGCCTTTCCAGAGTTTCATCTTCTACACACTGGACTTGGAAATGTGAGCATTAGACTCAACCCAGACCTCCACTTGTCCAAATAAAACACTTCCTTTAAAACAATTTCTTTCTTTTAGCTACCAGAAATATTTCTCAAAGATATTTATTGACTCCTTTATAAGGTTAATTGATATAAAACAATAATTTATTTTTTCTTTGAAAAATACTGGGTTTCTGACCTCCATCTGGAAAATAAATACATATTTTTTGCCTTTTTGATTTATTAGAGGAGTGAATTTCCCTCCTCCTCCCCTCTCTCTTTTGATTTTCTTTCTTCTAGAAGCAACTCTAGGTTTTGCTTTTTGCATCTGCTTCTGTATATGTTTTATGATGCTTATTGTATTTGCAAGGCATTTTTCTTTAAGCAACTATTTGAGTTCTACATTTGGCAGTTCTCTTTTGAGGAAGAGGATTCTCTTGAGAAAGCCAATATTAACGCTAAGTCTAAGTCTTCTAGAGAAGGGACCTGACATATTTTTTCACCACAAATATGTGAACACAGATTTTGAAAATGAAGTGAATTTTTTCTTAAATACTTGCACCAAATGCAGACAAACATAGAAGCTTAAAAAGAGATAAGGTCCACACCAACCCAGACAGTTTTGAGGAATGTAATTTACATATTTGGGATGGTCAGGAATGTCTTTGCCTTAGAGGAGATAGAAGAGTGGAAGTAAATTGTCAGTATATAATGTACTTTCCACATCCAGATTTCATGTGTCACATATTCTCTTCCAAACCATTAGCTTTTCTTACTTTTCTCACCTATTAAGTGACTACTACTTTTTGTAGTTACTGTACAAGATATTCCCTACCTGCTTTCTTCTCTTCAGAGACTTTCTTTGACCTCCCCTCTTCTAATTTTTCATCTTGCCTTTTCTCCATTTGTTTCTTGTTCTATGTCACCAAACAGGATTACACATTCTCCCTGTAGGTTCCCACATTCACAAGTTCACTGAGGCAATGATGGAATATCTCTTGACAAACAGGTCACATAAACTTACTTTGTGATAGTTGTGACAAAACTAAATCAAAGCAAAATTCCTTTTATGAAAAAGTCAAGAACCCTATCATTTTGTCCAATTATTATTATATTTTTGCATAATCAACTCACTAAATACATTGAATTTTTTTCAACTTTTCATTTCCTCTGAGTGGAAATTTTCTTGTTCATGGAATAAGATTTCTTATTCATGGAAAAAAATTGAACTAGGATCCAAAAATTAAACAGGGAAATTAACCATGACTTTTGAATTAGGTTAACACTTGTGTATTTTTCAGTCATGCACTGTATTTTTATGAAACATTTTATTTTATTACTAAGTAATTTGTAATCAATAATTACATATTTGATCTTAGAGATTATTGCATTGTATTTCACAGGATTCTATTAAATATAACCACAAGATATGATTATTGATATAACTTAGCATGAATAAATTAATTTTTGAATCCATATTTCTGTTAAATCTACTTGTAACTATCTGCATTCAGAGATGAAGTATCTCATTTCCTAGTCAAACAACCACTATGAATCGCTTTTTATTCAGGATTGGACTACATATTGCAAAATACTGGACATATGTTTTCCATAACACCTCACTTGACTGAAGAATTTTTATGCTTTATACAACAGAATGCTGTCAACATTCTAATCAGTTTTGGAAGCTGCAAACGTTGAGCTAAATTATCCATTTTGTTTTGAGTTTCTGGGTTTCAGGCATGCAACAAAGTACTGAAATGTGAGGTTAATCTCCAACTTAATTAAATGCTCCTGAGTAATCCAGTAACACATCATTTTTCCATATGAGGCAGCAAAATTTTCCAGCTAAACCATTCCAGAAACAGATTTGGATGCTGTGATCCATGCATATATTAAGATTGTCACTGCATATTCACTGTGGATGGCTTCTTCTGGGTAGAGGACTCAGGGTAGAACTGGGGAAGGCACTCGTGCTCAGGAGTGGCCTTTTCCTGATACCAAGTGTTTCTTAATACTGTTCCCTCTTTTCTAGTTGCTCACTCTTGAACTTTTCTGTGGAACTACCCATAATAATAGTTCATAAAATACTAATATGGACTAATGGACTATGTTAATTGTTATTTAAGTTAACCCAAGGACTGATATGACATAGTTTAATATTTTAGTTGTATAAAACAGCATTTAATCTTTGAAGTATATGAAGCAAGAAATGCACATATAATTAAAATATATATATATATATATATATATATATATATATATATATATAATTATTAATGGCATGTGTATGCACAGCACAGACACAAGCACACAAAACACATATCATGAGACTAACCTTCCTCCATTACTGTACGATCTCTCTAAATCATGTGGGGGACTCTTTTGGTTCCTCTCTGGCCCCTGTCTCCACTCATCTTTTGTTTCCTGTATTATAGCTAAAACAATCTCTCTAAAACACAAATGTCATGTCTGATAGCTATGGAAGCCAATAGATCTGCATTGCTCCCAAGGCATAGTGTACCTTCATTCCCTAGGGCTACAAGACCCCTCATTTTAAGGCTGCTCACCTTTCTATTTTGGCAAGTTTCCACCCACTCCTCACCCTACACCTTGTGCCATTCAGTTTAACTATCACCAGTGTCCTAACCACTTGTTCTTCCTCCACCCTGCAGCCTTAGTGAGTCAGCCTTTGAGCAAAGCATTGTTCACCTTCACCCACTACCAACATCTGCCTGGCTGAATGGATGTGTTCTTGATATCTCAGCTTATATGAGCTGCCTTCCCTGCTCATCACCCTTACACATAATCAAGCACACATGAGCATTGCTTTTCCCCTGCTTCTGGTCTCATATTATTTTTCACTACCTCTACAGTGGGTCTCATTATTTTATGTAGTTTTTACTGATTACTTCTCTGGGTTCCTCACTTGGCAAAATGAAATGAAGCATGTATAGTTTGGACATTGTTCATCATTACACATAATGTTTGCAACATGGTATTCAGTACATATTAAAATAATTGTTTTTTGAGGAATAAATAAGTGAATTCAATCTTAAGCAGCTATTGTTTCCATGTAATGTAGTGTTTATAATCACAAAGGTGTTTTAAAATATTTGTTTTATGTTCTTAGATGTCTAAAGAAAGATAAGTTTACCAGTGTAAAAGAGTGAGGTCTTACTGTATATGATTACACAGTGTATGCAAAGTTCAAATTTACACCAACCTATAGACATAATTTCTTTGGTAACTGTCTACTACTAATCTCAACTCTCCAACTCCTTGCACTTTAAGAAACACATTTTTTGGTTTTAGTTTTATTCACTATGAAAAATGAGGCATTAATGTTTATAATCACATAACCAAATGTTGAACAGTTAGCACTATTATCAATTAAAGAAATTAACAAATAAGCAAACAATGACACATTTAATAATGAAAATTTTAATCTACAATTGTCATGAAAACTGCATGTAAAAAATGTCTTCTTCAAATTTTGTTACCAAAAACAACATTATAGGAGAAATAGAATGATGTCACAACAAGAAAGGTGATAAAATCTTATTGGTCTCTATTTTAGAGAGTCCTAGGTTATGAAATGGTACAAGGAATTCTCAAAACATTTTACTGCTGTATACTGGGAACTCTGTATGAAACTGGCATTGTTCTGTGGGTAGGAAGAGTACATAAAATAAATAACAATGGTTCCACAGTGAGCTTCAGTATTCTAAAAATGTATTTACCAACATACTTAGACAACATATACTATGAACTGTAGGGTTTATATAATCCTGTTATCAAAATAAGAAATTGTCATTTGAAACAATGTCCAGACACAGATGATACATATCTTTAATACAGTTTCTTCTACAATGTAAATAGAACAAGCATACTGGTGTAATTTAGAACATGAGCCCTGGAATCTAATGACCTGGCTCTTAAGCTCAACTTTACCACTTAATAGGTAACTTTATTTTTAAGCATTTACCAGTTCACTGAAAATAAAAACAATCTAAATAGCTACTGTATGTTTTTTTCTGAATACATATATAATAATAAACAAAAATGTTTATTTAAAGAACTGATGCTCATAAAATAGTAGCAGATGTATGATATGGTTAGAAATATTTCTGTTGTCTCTTTCTTCATTAGAAGAAGAGAATCTGTTGAAAAATATAAAAAATTATAGAGCATCGTGTATACAATTTTGAGTGAGCAAGTATCTTACTTACATAAGTACTAATATCAGAAGGTCTAAAGGACAAGCAAAAATGAGACAGAGTAAATCATCGAAATTTCAAAGGCTAATGTAAATAATTTATAGTAAAGCAAAATTTAAAAATTACATCAGACAAATGAGCACAAAAGATACTCTTGAATCTTGTCATGGTTTATATCTAGATGTTCTCATAAAGCTTCATGTGGTTGTAGGTGGAGATTTTCAGAGGTGGCTGGATCTAGGGTGAGTGATGTTGAGATTAATGGTGTGATCCTGGGGTTAAGGTGGCCCTACTGTGAGTGTAAGTGTAATCAGTGGTGCAGGTAACAAAGATGGAATATAGGAGACAGAAAGGGGCTGCTCTATGACTTGCTGCTTGCCCTCCTTTGATATCAACTGTTTTTCCTCTGTGATTCATCTCTGCTATGCCTATGCCACCCTCCCTGGGAGTAAGTCAACTATGGACCAAAACCTCTAAAAACTGTGAGCTATAATAAACTTTTCCTCTTTTAAGCTTGGGTGTTGAGTATTTTGTCTCAGCAATGAGAAAAATAACTAAGACAGATTTTGTGGACTGAAGTGGGCCCATTGCTGTGACTATACCTGACCAAGGGGAATTGATATGCAGGAAGAGTAGGAAAGGTTTGGAGATGCCCACTGAGAAATCAGTGCTGGAATCTTTGTTATTGTTGTTGTTTTTTAATTTTGAAGGTAGTAGAAATACAACAGGACAAGACAGAACAAAGCCAATTGAGACAGTGCAGTGAATTTGGTACAGAACTTCACAGCAGGTTACTGGGATAGCAGTAATAGGTACCATAGTATATCTCATTATCTTCACAGTAGTTATCTAGATTAAGTATAGCAAAATCAAACCAAAGACAGAACATTATAAAACCAATTGAATGAGAATATTGAATAGAGTAAAGCAATTAATCATAACAAAACAAAACTGAAAACAACATTTGCTTTCAAACAGAAGACAGAGGAGACCCCTCATATTTGCTATATTGCATGCAGTCATCCTCCCAAGAGATGCTCAGATCTTTGTCCCCAGTTGCTAATGGAGGGGGGGTTAGGATGTTTGATTATAAGCCCGTACAACAGTAGGCTCATAGGAGACAGTACTGGGTCTCCTCCTGGCTCACATTGGAGGAAGGCACTTAGCAAGAGGGCAGATGAATTGCTACTTTGTGTAGCCGCCTGGGTTCCACCATGGCTGTGGCCAGTTCTTGCAGGCCACTCACTGGTTCTCCTACTGGCTCACAGCCAGAAGAATCCTGGAATCTTTAAACTATAGTTAATGGGAGATTCTGGCCAGAGCTCAGAAGACCAGGATGCTGATAGAAATATTTCCAGTAGAGACCAAGATCAGGTTTCATTGATTGTTGCAATCCAGATCATATCTGTTATGCTTTGGCAGACACTTAAGTCTCCATTTTACTTGTGTCCAGACTGAAATGGAGATAAGGGTGGCAGGCCAATTAATCTTTCTGAAAACATTTCAAGATACTCTTATGTTGAGGTGATGTCATGGCTTTTTTCAGAGGCTTTTTGCCAGACCTGTGTTAAGAATCAAGACTAAAAAGACTAGAAAAATTATTTAAAACATTTTGACTTCTCCATAAAGAATACTACAGTAAAGATGAGGACTGCAAAGACAGAACAGAACAAAATTTCATTGGCAAGAAGGAAAAAGGCAATGGAGTAGATGGCCTGAGGATATCAAAAGAAACATCAAGACTCCATCATTTGTAGCCTAGCAGTTGCAAAAGTAAAAGATTTTGAGATAAGAGTCCCACAATACCATACGCTCAAAGTAGCAATGGCTAACAAATTTATTCCTCAGGATTGGCTTCCAGTGTTCAGTCGTCCAGGCACTGATTCTCTACAAGCAAGAGACAAGGAAGCCTGGATACGGATCCAGCTTGTAACAGACCTTGACATCATCCACATGGTGCTGATTTTAGCTGCATACAAAATCCAAGAGTTGTGGAGTCGGGAAGGCTTCCACCCAGATTTCTGAAGACCTGGAGGTCAGGCAGCATGCTTTTGAAAGGGCAGTTTGTGTGGCTGAGAGTGCGAAGCAGCCCCAGAAGCTGGGAGAAATCTGGATCCTGAGGAAACTGTAAGAAGTGCTTTAAGTGGGACCAAGAAAGAAGCCATAGAAAATATAGCCATTTGCAGAACAGATAAGACAGAGCACTTTGGAGTTCAAATCTTGTCACAGATTGCACTGGATTCTGGACATGGGACTATGGAACTTTGTGTTCACCTTGCTGGATTTTGGACTTGCTTTGGACCTCTTCCTTTCTATCCTATTTGTAATAAATGGTTGTGTTTACCTTATGCCATTGTATGGTGGAAGTGTTTAATTCTGTTTTTATTTGTACAGGATACAGCAGCTAAGAGTTTGCCTTAAAGAGAAGAAATGGGAAATGAACTTTTTAGCAACATTAAGTCTTTTAGGACCTTGGCAACTCATAGAGATGGACTAAATGCCTTATTATAAAGGGATGCACTTAGTCTTTGGGGGGATGGGGTGGAATGTTATGCCTTGTGCTTAGATGTCTCAGCAAAGCCTCATGAGGTCATAGATACGATGTTTTTTGGAGGTGTCTGGATCTAGAGTGTGTGATGCTGGTTTTAAAACTGTAATGCTGGGATTAAGGGTGCCTCACCTTTTGTATAAGTGCTACTTGCCATAAGGCTGGGCAGCCTAGAAAAAGATAAGGGACAAAAAGAGGGTTGGGACATGCTTGCTGTTTTGCCTGCTCTGCTTTGCCATGGACTGTTCTTCCTCTGTGATGCACCCCCGCCATGACATTCTGTCCTGGACTGAAACCTCTACACATCTACAAGAAATCTTTCCTCTTTTAACTTTGGGAATCAGGTATTTATTATCAACAATGTGAAAAGTAACTTTTCTGCTTCATACTTAGTGACTCACAATTTTAAACAACTTGGAGACATCACAGGATGTTAAAACTGAGGCTGATGAGAGCTAAATAAGTGGAAAATTAGTGTTTGAAGTAATGTTTGTTCAGGTTGTTAGAAGAAGTCCATTTTCCTCCTTCAAGCAGATATTTTTATGGTTGTACTGGCTTCATTTTAAGGAAAGAACAGGAAGTTAATCATATCTGCTCATGTGTCATGTACCTTAGAAACTGCTCAATAAATATTAATTGATGAAGATGATATTTTAAGGACTATGTTTCATGAAATTGATTCATAAGAAGTCAGCCTCTGGTAGCTGTACTAATGTGATTAGATGTTTGCAGCATCTTTTATTTAGATCATGTCAAAGATCATGTCAAAACAGTAAATATGTTTGATCTGGATTCTGAGGCTTCTCTCTCTCATTTTTTCCTTCCCTTCCTCTTTTTCTCCTTTCCTTGCTCCCACTTGCTTTATTTTGTTTCTGTTTTTTTCATAGGCATTGTTTTGTTATATGCTGTACATTTAAACCCTAATCACATGAAGTGTGAAAATAAAATAGAAATCAAGTTTCAATTATATTACTTTCTTTAAAGCTACCCTTGAAATATCTTCCCTCACACTTTTCAAAGACAAGAGGAGATGGAGAGTGAAATTCATACTTTTTACCTCATATCACCTTCATTGTTTGCACTCAACTCTCAGGAGTTCTTTTGGAGAAGCCCATTTGATATGGATTATGTGGGGTACCTGCACTGCCCAGACACCTGCATCCTGGAACAAAATGGCCCAGAAACTCATTTGCACCTTTAGAAAAATATCAGGCTGACTCCTTGAAAGCTCATCTTAGTGTGGCAGTACTGGACTGAATTCCTTTCTTGGCTGCCTCACTATACACACCTCTGTGCTCACACAAAGAAAACTGTGCACAAAACTGTTGCACAAAACTGTGACCAAAAATCTCAATAAATGTTTATCCCAGGAGTTTTATTTTATGAAATAGTTAATTTCAGAGGCAAATTATCGAATTCTAAACAATACTGTAGAAATATTTGGGTTGTGAACAAACAAACCCAAAATGAAACCAAACCCTCAAAGTAGTAATACATTTCATTGTAAATAATAGCTCAATACTGATTTTAAATTTTATTGTCATTGAAAGTCTGAAGTTTTGGCTAAGGTTCTTTTGAATCACCAACAACTTTGTTTGGAGCCCCAGAATCCCACATCCACATAGTAAATAAGATCAATATACAATCTTGAGGCCAAGATGTGCAGGGAAAAGGGGCTGCCCATGAGGTGCTCAGGCAGGGAAGGGAAACAAGGCACACAAATTACTGTGACCCCAAAGCAATGCTGTATCCCTGTGGAGATTGCCAAATTCTCTGGCAGGATAGAAGGCATTGCTGTCTCAGGCTTTTAGCTCCACATCTTCTAGCACAGGGAATGCTTTTGTATAATTATGCTTTTGTATACTAGGCTGATACCAGCCTATTTTTATGACTTCTTTCTTGATATTCATGAATTTTCCTGCCTCTGTTGCTCACTCTCTCTCTCCTTCTTTCTCTCTGTCTCTCTCATTTGCTCCCTGTCTCTCTGTCTCTATCTCCCTCTGTCTCTCTGTCTCTGTCTCTCTTTTTCCCTCTCTTCTCTCCTCCTCTCCTTTTTATAATCATAACAGTTTACTAGGAAATGTCCTATAATTTATCATTTTGTAGGGGTTACTCTATGACATTGTAGTCCCACTTTCAACCTGGGATTAAATTTTCTTTCATTTCTGAATTGATGTGTCCTTTATTGTCTTAGTTTTCTTCTTTCTGAGACAAAAATATGTAACACTTACAAATTGAAGGAAGAGAAGTTTATATGAGCTCGCAGGTTGTAAAGGTTTTGGTCCAGAGTTGGCTGCTTCTATGGCAGGGTTGCATGGCAGAGGAGAAACATTGCATAGCATGGCAGACAGGAGGCAGCAAGCAGCGAGCCTGCCTTCCTCCCTTCACTTTACATTTCATCCAGGCTGTAGCCTATTGACTGGTGCCACTCACACACAGGGTAGAGCTCTCCTCTGCAGTAATCCCTCCATGTCCATCTATGGGAAACCAGTCAGTAGACTGATCGGTTATCAGCGGCCCATAATCCAGTATCACACACCCATGATGCAGCAGCCTCCCAAAAGCCCCACATGTGACTCCATGAGATTTAGGGGATATGTGATGTGAGCCATTATAACTCCACATTACAATATTTGTTGTTTTTCATTTTTCTTCCTCTTTCATCTTTCTGTGAATCCTGTTTCTGGGACAAAATCCTGGCACTGAAATTCAAAAGAGAAGTTTGTTTTGTCACAATTTCAGTCCATGGTTGGCTGTCTTCAAGGCAGAAACGTTATAGCAGAAGGACATGTAGAAGAAAGTGACTCACCTCACTGTGTATTTTAAAATTTCCTTCTTAATCACTGTGAGCTTACTTGTGTGTTCTTTCTCCATTTTGCTAGTTTGCTCTGCTTTCCTTTTCTGCTCATCTATGATTCATAATTGAGCACTGATCATTTCTGATTTTGAATGATTTACATTACTCTGAGAAAGGTCTTAAAAGCAGTTTATGTACAAAATTGGTCAGCACACTAATCACACAAAAATTAAATATGGAAAACAGAATGTAAGAGACAGAGAGCAACAGGAAGAATGAATTCTTTAGTTTGACTCTCTTCGATCCCAGACTTTCCTTATGCCCACAGATACTGGCTAGCTTACAACAACTTCTGATATCTAATGTACTTCAGCTTTAGATAAACCCATCTGTGATGTCTGTGAATTCTTTTGTTTATCCCAGAAGCAGTAACCTGTGGTATCTAACAGGCTCCAGTGTCAGCACCCCACATCTCTTGATGCCATTTGCCTGGAAGGGTTGGTTCTGTTGCTTTGGGTGAGGACCCTGTCCTGAACTTCTCTGGATTATTTTAGTTTGCTGGATGCACTGGCAGTTGCAAGTGTATCTGGTCCAACCTTTAGTTGATCTAATAATGTTCTTCATATATTGAGTCTGTGGTTATAGAGTGTCTTATTTCTACTGAAGGGTTTATGTGTGTATTACTCATTTTTCACTCCAATTTCAGAAAAGGGAAGACATAGTTTCATTCTGTCATCTTGAAATATAAAACATCAAGAGGCTTCTCTTAAAATTCTATCTATAATTTCATGACATTTGTTGGGAGGAAATGGGTTAAAAAAGTTGTCAGTGTTATCAGTCATGAAACTAAAATTGCTTAGGGACAATTCATCTCCTAACAACCAAACACAGTGAAATACATATAATACTGGCTCTGTCTGTCAGCTTTCCATTACTATAACAAAGATAAACAGCTCAAAAAAATAAAAGTTTCTTTTGGCTTTCATTTTCAAAGTTTCCAATGCATGATGAATTTCTGATATTGCTTTGGGTCAGTAGTGAGACAACCCATAGTGTTGTGAATACTTTGTAGAGTAAAACTGCTCCCTTCACTGCCAGGAAAAAAGACAGATGATGAGACAGAGACATACACATAGACATAGACATAGAGAGGAAGGAGGAGGAGGAGAAGAGGACAAAGGACAAGGAGGAGGGAGGAAGGAAAGAAGTGAGGAAAAGAAAGGAGAAGAAAGGAGAGAAGAGGAGCAGAGAGGGAAAAGCATCACGCTTCAAGGTCACTCTTCCAATGACCTGAATGCCTTTCACTAGGGTACATCTCTTAATGATCGTACCATCTCCAAATAATGCCATCTTGGGGACGAAAGCTTTAATATATGACCCTTAAGGCGGATGTGAGATTCAAATTATAGCAGTAGTGAAGGTTTGGGTGTGCTTACAGAACATCACAATTCACTCACTCTTTATAAAAATCCTATGCAGTAAAAGCTATTTTAGGCGACATTAATATTCAAAATTCAGAAAATAATATTTTAGAACTTGCATTGTAACAGACATTATATTGTACACATCTACATTAATAGACTAGGTTTATAATTTAGTTTCTGTCATTATTAACTGTGTTTCCCTGAGGCAGATAAAATGGCAGGATCACTAATAAATTTATTTTTCACTAGCAATTGGCTTTTAGAAATAAATATGGCAATACAGAATTATCAGTGGGTGAACCAGAGAAGATTTATTTTTTATTTTATTTATTTATTTATTTATTATTTATTTATTTTGGGTACTGGGGATCAAACTCACAACCTTGCGCTGGCCAGGCAGGTTCTTAGGCTACTGAGCTAAATCCCTGGCCTGATTTTTTTTTTTTTTAGAAAGGAGCTTGAAGATTGGAATTGGTCAGACCAAGCAACAGACTGGTGAATGTCAGGCTGCGGATTTGGCTCAGCAGCATAAGTTCCTGTCTGCAAGCATGAGGTTTTGAGTTTGAACCCAGGTACAAAAACAAACAAACAAAAAACCCCAAAAACCAAACAGACAAAAAAAATGCTTTGATGCACACATCAGGTGGCATAATTTTCATGAGAAAAAAAAAGACAAAACAAGACAATTGAAAAGTGTAATGTTGATACAAAAGTGAGTTCCAAACCAGATGAATAAGAAGTTATTCTTTTTTTTTTTTCCTTTGGTACCATGGATTGAACTCATGAC
This sequence comes from Hydrochoerus hydrochaeris, assembly GCA_004027455.1. Lineage (NCBI taxonomy): Eukaryota > Metazoa > Chordata > Mammalia > Rodentia > Hydrochaeridae > Hydrochoerus > Hydrochoerus hydrochaeris. Next base: position 79,106 of record PVLA01002167.1, read on the forward strand.
CTCGTGCCTACCAGGCACATGCTTATGCCACTAAGCTAAATCCCCAGTCAAGAAGTTATTCTCATCAGTAATTTTTCAGTATTCTCAGCATGATTACCTTCTACCACAGAATGAGAAAAAATAATGAAGTAAAGAAAGGATAGGGACCATAGAGCACATACTTTAAAATATTTTATTTACTTATGACCCCTAATTTAGAGGCATTCCTCTTCTTTTTTAATTAGATGTGGGGTGAAACATTAAAATTGGCCTAACTTGTGAAGTTAGCCAGAAACCATTGAGAAATATTTCTTTCCTGGATTATTTTATTATCAACTTAATGCTGATTCATAGGGAGCTTAGCACAGTAACTCTTAGATACTACAAAATCAATAATAGGTTTTGCTTGAATGGAAATTTTAGCATGAGTTATTTAACTATTATTCTTTTTGTGGCATTCTGTGTGATAAGAGTTCTTGAACAAAATAAGTTTATGACTAGTCCATCACAGTATATTATGACTAGAGAAGGCAACACCCACTGAGAAGTGACAAATAAGTGGCTCTTAGCCTTCTCCTGACATAGCAGGTGTGCTTAAGATCATAGGTTGCACAGTCAAGTTGGCTCATGTTTGACTTCCACATTTACCATCCCATGCTAGGAGAATTTGGAATGGTTACATTCTAATTTGCATTATCTTTTAAATTGAGATTATTCATACATACTTCTAGAAATTTATGAGGATCGACACAGAAAATGAATTAAAACTCTTTCTCTGATGCTTCACATTTACTCATGGAATAAGCAGGAAGGAATTCTCTCTCAAAGGACCTGAATTTCAGACCCTGAGAATTCCAGGCTGAGAACGAAGTCTCTGAACTTCTGCTAATATTTTGTTGAGATGAAAAGCAATTTTTGTAAGGGTCTTTTGAAGATCTCTTACTGTGTCTTAATTTCAGATAAGATGTCAACCTCATAAGGTCTATTTCAGCAGAAAAATAATTTACTATTATTTATGCTGCTCATCTGTGAAGAAAATTAATAAACATCTTGTCACAATGAAGACTGAGCAGATATTAATCAGTTGCATGAACAATATAAACAGATATGGCAACTAACCATAATGTGTCTGGCACTTCTCATTACCACTCTTGGTATAATCTGAGTTAGGGAACACAGTGTGTGAAGTAGTCTTGCCTTCCTTTGGATCATGAGCTGGCATCTGAGTTGCTTCTAGAAGTTTCTAGGCCCTCATCTTCCCAAAGATGGCAGTATGCTTCTACCTCTGACATCTTTTGAGGAAATAATTTTAAATATCCCAAGAACTGGATCTCTAATCAATAATCAGAATTTAATCTGTCTATGTCATCTCTTGGTAGTAGCACCAGAAATAGAAATCACTTCTACAGTATGCCTTGCACATTTCTTTAATTTATTCATGATTAGCTTATTCATTCTTTTTATAAGTTTAAAATGAAAAAATAAAAATGATAATACAGAAGTTCAAAACACAATAAGAGACTAACAATGGTTAATACATTGTGTATTGTTCTTCTTTTTTATATTTTTTGGTACCGAGGATTAAACTCATGACCTCATGCTTTCGAGGCAGGCACTTGTGCCACTGAGCTAAACCCCTGTCCTATTGTGCGTTGTTATTGATAAATTCTGCTGGCCTGGGGTTTTGATATCTGTAACATGACATCCTCCCAACTTGGTACTGGATCCTAGAGAAACAACTTATCTCTCCAAGAGTAATTTCTATGTTCTCCTTCTCATTCCAGAGATAAACCTCTCACTCGCTTTTTGCATGTGCACTGAACACTTTCTAATCCCAAGACTCCATAAGCACACAGGCCTCCACCCCAACCCCCAATAAATCTTTCTGTCTCCTGACTTGCATATGTAGATTCTCCTTCAAACCAGTTGCTAATGTATCATTTTGCTCACCTCTCAAGCTCCTCCCCCAGCCAAAACTGATAAAAGTAGTCCCACTTCTTTGATTGTGCTGAGAGCTGCTGCACCCCTATGAAACTCTCTGATGCCCATATTAAAGGCTTTTTCTGCTCTTTGTCCCCTCTTCTGCTTTTTCTGCGCTGCCTCAGATTGAGTGTGAAAAGCTACTCAATCAGTTATTTAAGTAGTTGCTCAGATTACAAGATACAGGTGAAAAAATGATCAAACAATAAAAGCACAAACCTTCCTCTTTGATGAACTAGCAGAGATTAGTAGTAGAATTGTCTAGCTTATTCATTAAGAAAAAATTTTTATGGATGATTAATTATTTGTTTCCTTTAAAGACAACTTAATAATTAATAATTAAATAATTAAAGCAAGCAAAAAGGAACATCTGGTCATAGATATATATTGATACCTAAGCCCTTTCCTCATCAGAGTTCTGCCTTAATCTTTTCAGTCATCTTAAGAGGATCATTTATTTTTATCCTTAAGTAAATGATATTTAAGAGAATTTTACTTTCGGCATTTAAAATGAGACCCAACATACAGGACACACTTAAGAGAAACTTTTTATTAACATTTATTTTTTTGGATGATTTAATACTAAACTTAGAAACAGTGCTCTTTCACAAAAAACATATAATGTATATGAGTAAATAAAAACAAGCCTCAAGGAGGAGAGGAAGGAGGAGGGAAAGAGTTGCAAGAAAGAAGAAAAGAAAAAATAATCAAAAATTACTAAATAAATCAGACACAAATTAAAAATAAGCTTTGTCACTTGGTTCTTTAAACTTATGCAGATTTATCGACTATTTTAAGCCTTATCCTCAGCTCTGTGCAAAAGTATCTCAGATATAGTGGAGAGACCAAGGGAGATTGTACAGTAAATTATCACAACACCTAAGAATAACATGACAGTGTATTTTGGTTATTTTTATTTTGTTCCTCTGACAGTCATGGACCATGGAATTTTTTGAGATTAAAAAAAATACCTATACAAGCTTGAGTTCCTCCTACTGAGTCAATATGGTCTCTTTCAGATGTTGCTAAGGAGGGCAGTATCTGAATAACATGAGCTTAGTTCCCTATTTCATCTAATATTGTATTGCTTAGAATGAGGGAAAGCAGCTCCAATTCGATGATGACCAAGATTCCTTCATAGAGAGGTTTATCACCCATGTATGAGGCTTCCTGTGCTGAGAGAGGAGTCATGAAATGTTTGCATTCCTGATCACAGGAACAGAGAACATGAATGAGATTTCAAGGAATTTGAAAAAACAATAGTTCCCACTTACTTTTAAATTTGTTTATATTTATAATGAAAGTCAATGAAAAGTCATATTTTCCTTGTGTTTTCTTACAGTAAAAAAGCTGCACAAACAAACAAACCTGCAAGTGTCCATCTTATGGATTTTGGAATGGGATGTCTTAGATGTTTGGGAGGGATTATTTCTCTTTATCTTAAAGTAAAAGAAGAGCCATACATAGAAAGGGAAGGGCCACAAAAGAACTTGAGACAATGAAAATATAGGGATCTCAGGTATCCATTGCTTGAGTCTGGGAAGCCAGAAACAACTGTATCCTTACATAACATTGCTAGATACTGAAGCCCTGATAGCAGGAAGCGACTGTCTTTAGGAATTGCTTCGAGGTGTTGGGTACCACAAATTCACAATGGCTCACTTTTCATACTTCCCTAAGGTAGGAACAGAACTTTAGGGTTATAAGCATCAGCATTGTGAGAATTTCCATGTTCTCATTAAGGATAAGCCATGCTCTTCCACCTACTAAGACTAAGAATCCTGCTAAGAGCACTAAGACTAAGACAAAGACTAAAACTACTATGACTAAACACATTCCAATGAAAGATTCTCATTAGTTTAAGATCACCACCACCATCTAACTTATCCAATAATGCCTTCATCCTTTTCCTCAGGCAATAGGTACCGAGGTTCTGGCTGCCTCTTGGCCTTTTGTTCCCCATAAAAAATTGGGCACTACCAGTCCCAACTGTTTGCTATTTGTCTCTTGCTCTTTCATATTTTCTGCCCTAAAGTGTAACATCTTACAGGAGATTGGGGTTCACTACAGGGAACTCCGATAACTGGCATCAAATGTGGCCTGAACTCACAATGTTTGCACCTGCCTGATGGATTTACTATGAGGGTTCTGAAAGCATTCATATCCCCTTTTGGTGATTCTGGAGATGTCCAGCACAAAGCTAAGGGTGGTGCTTTTGACATGAGTAACAATTTTGTTGTTATTAAAACAATATTTCTTTAAAATATCTTTATTTAAAATCTCTTTTAAAGAATGCAAAGTACACATTGCCAGCTAGCTGTGTCACCAAAATACTCCAGGAAAAATTACAATCCATGGTTCCACAGGCAAGAACTTTGGATATTGAAAATTGGGACCAGGTAGGGAAAAAAATTAAAGACAGTTCACAGCAGAAGAGAAACTATTTCTCCTAAGATCTTGTCAGCTTGGAGTTTAGTAAAAGCTCTTTTAGGTCTGTTAAGTACTGGTACCCATGAAAGTTTCTGTTTTAAAACAGGACAGAGAGAAAAATATAAAGAAAAAGAAAAATCACCACTGTTCTGGTGGCTCCTGGTGGAGACCCAAAGCCAGGTGAGACTTTTAAAGAAACTCCTCAGTTTGCACCTCCAGACTGCTTAAAGACAAAATATTCTGAATCATGTCTGTCTAAATACCAACAGACTATTAAAAAGGCAGCTATGCAAGAACATTTTTTCAGACCTTGTTTTTTCTCAATAGTGGTTATAAATAGTCCTAAAAGTAAAAATCAACTCATCCCTAAACCTTGAATGCTTGATTTTAAGCTGCTTAAAGAACTGAAACAGAGTGTCATAAATAATGGGGCTCAGGAACCATTCTTCACAGATTCAGTTCTGGGAAATGTCATCTGACCCCATGTGATGTTAGACTCCTTACTTGTACTTGCTTATCCACTAGTCACTATCTTTATTTCAGTATTCAATTACAGGAATTGACAGCAGATCAGGCTGATAGAAATAGACAGTGAAATAGAGCCAACATGACACACAAAGATAAAAAAGTAAGAGAGAGATTCAGAGACAGAGACAGAGAACAGGGGCAGCCCCTATCACCTGCTTCTATTCCATGTATCTTTGTCCCCAAGTGTAATACTGGCTCACCTAACTCACCACCTGTTGGCTTGTAATGTTATAGTTGATTTGGATGTTCCCAAGCTGCTAATCTTACCTGCCCATCCTGTGCTCCCTAGTCAGGACCCTACTGTGTCACTGGCATTCTCTCTGGTCTCTGCACTTTCCCATGTGGTTCACCTCAGTTGTGGCACCAGCGAAGGGAGGGCCATTCTCTAGGCCTTCCTGTCCCATTCACCTGAGTCAACCATGGTAGCAATGGGGGGGCACTCTCTGCAACATGGAAAGACTCTTGGCCCACATATCCAGAATTTTTGGAGACGATGCAGTGCATCCAGGATGGTGGTGTGGCTATCTTCAGAGGTGGCAGCAATAGAGGCAGTGATGGCAGCACAGGACCAGTGTCAAAAGAAATAATGTGGACACAGTGATCCAGCAATGAGCTGTTTAACAGCAAAAGTCTTTCCCTTTCTTGCTTATATGGGCTGGCTTGATCATGGTAATGTGTGCCTGTAGTCCCATCTATGAGAGACAGTGACATGAGAAGAATGCCTAAGTAAAGAGACTGTTTACACTGGTGCTCTTGGAGTCAATATTAACCCAAACTGTGTTATGACTTACAGATATGGATATCATACATGCTATTATATAATAAAAAGGTCTGAGTAGGTGATAGAAAGTATAAAGATGACAGTCAGAGGCTAGTGAAGGATAGAAGCCACAGAGATGCCAAAACTCCTAAGACAAAATAAATGTTGGTAGATATAATGTATTGCAAAAACAAAACAAAACAACCAAGTTAATGCTGAAAGTTGGTTTCAGTTGTGCAGTGTTTGATACAAAGATCAGGAAATAACAAAAAAAATGAAACCCAATAAAATGTTGCTGAGATGGTATCAGTTAATCTATGGCCTCTAAATATGGAGCAGTTACAAACAATAAAATTACTAATGTCAAAACAAATCAAGAAACATTTAGACCCCTCTTTCAAAGAACTAGATAGCCATGGTTTAGCACTAAGCAATGCGTCCTTCTTTAAACATGACAAATGGGAAGGGAAATATTGATCATGATGCAATTTCACAATTGTACTGTAGAGTTGTACTGTAAGAAAGAGGAAAAATGATAAACATTGCCTGAAATTCAGATTTTCATTGCTCTGCATAAAAATCTTTTCTAGTGTTTGAAATCAGACACCTCTGGATCTTAAGGCATCCACTATGACTGAGCCTGAGTCTATTCTTTCCAGACTGTTGAGCCTGAGGATGAGGTTTCCAAGAAAACCTTAATCAAAGCCTCACTCTCCATTACTGAATCTGAGGTGTCCCCTACTTTCCCTACTTCTCTGGGTCCTGAGGGTGCATCTGCTAGACTAGCCATGATTAAAGCATCTATGAGGTTCTATCTATTTTCAGCTGATTTTGTTTAAATTTCTCAAGGACAATATTTCTTACAGGAAGTAAATGGGGAGTTTCAGAACTACACATAGTCAAACTGACCTTAACTTTTCTCTGAGCTATATTTTTATTTTTTAATTAAAGAAATAAAGAAAAGAAAAAAATAGAAAAAAGAAAAAAGGTAGAATAATATAGAATTTTAAAAAATTAACATCATAAAATCAGTAGTTGACATATTACATATGATAATCTTAAAAATAGTTGTTAAAGTTACAAAATCAAAGCACAAAAAAGGGCTAGGCACTCAAACATTGACAGTGCAAACCTTTCTGTTCAATGATCTAACATAAATTTAGTAATATGGTCACCTGTCTTACACACTATACATATTGTTATATCCTTTAGAGCACTTTCCTTCACTTTCACTTTTGCCATATCTATTATACTTTTTGGATCTTATTATTCTGTCAATTTTTATTATTTTTTTACACTAGAGAGAATGTGATATTTACTAATGTAAGTCTTGTTTATTTCACTTATGAGGATAGTCTCAAGTTGCCTCCATTTACCTGTAAAGGCCTCAAGATCATCTTTTTTTTATAGCTGAATAGTCTTCCATTGTAAAAATATTACCACATCTTTTTCATCCACTCTGAAGTTGATGGGCATTTTGGTTGTTTTTAAGATTTAGCTATCACAAATTGTGCCGTTATAAACATGGGTGCACATATATCACTGTGAAAAGAACTTTTTAATTTTTCTGGAAAATACCAAGGAGGGGAATAGCCGGATTGCATGGAACTTCCAATCCTAGTATTTTGAGGAATCTCCATACTGATTTCCACAGTGGTTGTACCAGTCTACACTCCCACCAACTGTGGAGAAGTATTTCTTTTTTCCCTGCATCCTTGCCAACATTTGTTATCAGTTGATTTCTTCATGGCTGCCATTCTTTCCAGGGAGAGATGAAATCCCAATGCTATTTTAATTTGCATTTCTTGAATGACCAGTGATGGTGAACATTCCTTCACATATTTATTTGCCATTTGTATATCTTCATCTCAGAACTGTATGTTCATCTCTGATGCCCATTTTTAGAGAGGGTCTTTGAATTTGGGGGGCTTGATGTTTTTCAATTCTTTATATGTTCTGGATATAAATCCTTTGTCTGAGGGATTGTTGGCTAAAATTCTTTCCCATTCTGTGGGTTTTCTTTTCATGCTGTTGGTGATGTCCCTTGAAGTGCAAAAACTTTTTAATAAGATGTAATCCCAGTAGTTGATTATTTTCAGTGTTTCCTTTGCAGTTTGTGTTTTATCAATGAATTCTCTGCCTATTCCTACGTCTCCAAGATTTCCACCTACCTTGTCCTCCAAGTAGAATTAGTTTTCTGTTTTAATATTTAGATCCTTGATCCATTTTGACTTTATTTAAGTGCATGGTGATAGGCATGGGTCTATTTTAAGTGTTCAGCATGTGGAAAGCCAATTTTTCCACACCATTTATTAAAGAGACTATCTTTCTTCCCATGAACATGTTTAGCCCCTTTGTCAAATATAAGGTGGCCAAGTGTCTTTCTATTAGTTTTTACATCTTCTAATCTGTTCCACTGATCCTCAGGTCTATTTCTTTGACACTACCATGTTCATTTTATTACTGTGGCTTTGTAGTACAGTTTCAAGTTAGGAATTGAGATGCCTCCTGTCTTGCCTTTGTTACCCAGAATTGCCTTTGCTATTTTATGTTTATTCTGTTTCCAAATCAATTTTAGGAGGGTTTTCTCTAGATCTGTGAAGTATGTTAATGGTATCTTGATTGGGATTGAATTCAATTTGTATAAGAGCTTTGCAAGTTTGGCCATTTTCACAATGTTGGTTTTTCCTAGTCAAGAGCAAGGGATATATTTCCATTTTCTGATGCCCTTTTCAATTTCCTTTTTAGAGTAGTATAATTTTCAGCATATAGGTTTTTTACATTCTTTGGTTTATTCTTAAGTATTTCTTTTTTTAGAACTATTGTGAAAGGTGATATTGCCATAGTTTTTCTCTTAAGGAGTTTTTTGTTTGTGTATAGCAATACTATTGATTTTTGAGCATTGACTTTTTATCCAGGTACACTGCTGAATTTGTTTATTACCTCTAGTAATCATTTAATGGAGTTTTTGGGGTCTTCTATGTGTAGTATCATGTAATCTAAAAATAATGGTAATTTAACTTTTTCCTTTCCTATTTTTATTCCTTTTATTTCTCCCTCTTGTCTGATTGTTCTGCCTAATATTTCTAGAACTATATTGAATAGGAGTGGTGATAGTGGACATTCTTGTTTTGTTCCTGATTTTATAGTGAAAGCTTTCAGTTTTTGTCCCTTTGATATAATGTTGGCTGTTTGTTTGTCATAAATGGCCCTTATGAAATTGAGGTACATACCATCTATCCCAAGTTTCTATATAGTTTTTATCATGAACAAGTGTTGAAGTTTATCAAAAGCTTTTTCTGCATTTACTGAGATGATCATGTGATTTTAATTTTTACCTCTGTTGATGTGGTGTATTACATTTATTGATTTGTGTGTGTTGAACCATCCCTGCATTCCTGGAGTAAATTCCACTTGGTCATGGTATATAATCTTCTTGATGATTTGCTGCATTTTACTTGCCAATATTTTATTGAGAATCTTTGCATCAATGTTCATTATTAAGATTAGTCTATTGTTTTCCTTTTTGGTTGGGTCTTTCTTTAATTTTGGTATCAGAGTGATACTTGCCTCCAAGAATAAGTTAGGGAGAACTTCTTCTCTTTCAATTTCCTTGAAGAATTTAAAGAGTATTAGTATCAAATCTTCTCTAAATTTCTTGTAGAATTCAGTCATGAATCTATCAGGACCTGGGATTTTCTTTCTTGATAAGTTTTTAATAATGGTTTCAACTTCCATAGCTGATTTTGGATTATTCAAAATTGCTATATCTTGCTGGTTGATCTTTGGTAGTTCATATGTTTCTAGAAATCTGCCCATTTCCTCTGTATTTTCTGAGATAGGGAGTACTGCTTTCCTTTCAATTTCATTGAAGAGTTTGAGGAGTGACAGCATTTTAAAACTTTGAATTTCTTGTAGAATTCCATAGTAAATCCATCTGGACATGGGCTTTTCTTTGTTTGTAGGGATTTAATTACATTTTCAATTTTATTAATTGAAATTGGGTTTTTCAGCAGTTTTACATCTTCTTGTCCCAGTTTTGGTAATTTATATGCTTCTGGGAATCTGTCCATTTCTTGGGTGTTATCAAACCTATGAGAGTAGAAGTTTTTGAAATAGGTATTGATAAACTTCTGTATTTCCACAGGGACTGCAATGATTTCACCCTTTTCATTCCTTATTGCATGAATTTGAGTTTTTTTCTTTCCTTTTTTAAAAAAAGGTTTTATTTATTCTTTCAAAGAACCAACTCTTTGATTCATTGATTCTTTGAATTGTTTTCTTAGTCTCTATTACATTGATCTCTGCTCTGATCTTTATAATTTCCTCCTTTCTTTTGCTCTGACCTTTATCATTTCCTCCCTTCTTTTGGCTTTGGGTTTGACTTGCACTCCTTTTTCTAGATGTTTGAGGTATAGCATCAGGTTGTTTATTTGTGTTTGTTCTGTTTTCCTGATGTGGGAGTTCACCACAATAAATTTTCCTCTGAGGACTGCTTTCATTGCATCCCACAGCTTCCTGTAATATGTATTTGTATTTTTGTTTGCCTGTAAATATTTTTTAATTTCTTCTTTAATTTCCTCTGTGACCCACTGGTTGCTAAGGAATAAATTATTAAATTTCTATGTGTTTGTGGGGGTTTTGCAGTTTCTTTGGTCATTAATTTCTAATTTCATTGTTCCATGATACGATAACATGCATGGGATAATTTCAATTCTTTTGCATTTGCTTAAGCATGTTCTGTGGGCTAGTATATGGTCTATTTTAGAGAATATTTCATGTATTGCTGAGAAGATAATATATTCTGATGTTGGGTGGAACAGTCTGTATACTTCTATTAAGTCCATTTGTTCACAGGTGTGATTCAGTTCTGTTATTTCTTTGCTGTTTTTCTGTCTCATTGATGTGTCCCTTTGTGTTAATGGCATGTTAAAACCTCCTGTTACAGTTGTATTATTGCTTATTTGATTTTTCATTTCGGTTAATATTTGTTTTGTGTATCTTGATGCTCTGGAATTTGGGGCATATATCTTTAAGATTGTTATCTCTTTCTCTTGAAGTTTTCCCCTAAGTAGTATACAGTGGCCTTCTTTAACTCTTTGGATCATTCTTGGTTTGAAGTTCACATTGTCCACAATGTGAACTTCAATATGTGTATATATATATATATATATATATATATATATATATATATATTGATTTTTGATATTACCTTTCTGCTGTTGATTCTTTACCTTTCCACTCTAATTGTTTGCTTTGCTTAGTGGTTTTTTCCTATGTCTGTCTATAATGTCTTTCAGTATTCTTTGCAGGATTCGTTTGGTGGTCATGAAGTTCTTCAGCTCTTCTTTGTTGTGAAAGTATCTTATTTCTCCATCCATTTTGAAGGACAGTTTATGAGGGTACAGCAATCTGGGTTGGGGGTCATTTTCCTTTAAGATATAAAATACTTCATTCCATGCTCTTCTTGACTTTATTATTTGTATTGAGAAGTCTCCTGTGATTCTGATAAGCTTTCCTTTATAGCTTATCTGTCTCTTCTTTCTAGCAGCTTTTAATATTCTGTTCTTATGGTGGATTTCTGGGATGGTGAGTATTATATGTCTGGATGTAGTTTTATTTTGGTTATGGTTATTTGGAATTCTATAGGCTTCACTGATCTGTATGCCTGTTTCCATTTTCATGTTTGGAAAATTGTCAGCTATTACTTCTGTAGATAGCTTCTTGATATCATTTGTGTTGTTATCTTCCTTTTAATTTATACCTATCAATCTTATGTTGTTTTTCTTTGCATTATCTTGCAGTTCTTGAATTGTTATTTCCTGTTTCCTTGTTATTTTTAAAAGATATTTTCTTTCCTGTTGATCAGTTGCAATCTTGTGTTTGAGGTCTGAAATTCTATCTTCACTTTTGTTGATGCAGTTTTGCTAATTTTTGATGGAATTTTTGATTTCCTGTGTATCTCTTTGATTCTCCTTCATGCATTCTATTTCTTATATTGTTCATTCAGAGTTTACATCTTTTTGCATTGTTCCTCTAATTTTTTAACTATATCTTCTTTAGTTGTGTTCAGCATTTCTTTCATTACATTTATCATTTCTTATTTTACCTGGGAGACTATTTCTTATTTGAGTTCTTTTATAGCTTCCTGGGGTTGTTTCTTTACTTCAATTGTTTTCATGAATTTCAAGTGCATGGCTTATATTTTCTTCTGTGTCCATGTCTCCTAGGCTTCTTTGTATTGGGCTAGAAGTTTGCTGGAGATTTCATTTTGCTCTTTTGTCTTGTCATTTTCCTATATATCTGGATTTTTAGGCATGCTTCAAATCTTCCCCTGTGTGCAGGGAATCACCTGGTCCACTCTTGGGTCCAGAGGCAGACAGAAGGCAACTGATAGCCTCTTGGAGTTTGTCGGGAATGGGCAAGTTACACCCATGGGGATTCCTGTGCATCTTAAGTTGATTTCAGATGTAGGGTATGGTCATTACCACCTGGAAGTGATGTTCCAAAACTTCTTTGTGTGATGGGATTCAACCCACACTTGTTCAGGGCCTGGGGCTGAATTCTGGCCTCAGCTAGCTGGTTGGAGTTTACTGGGCATGGCCTACTTAGGCCTAAGGTGACCTCCCCTGAGCCCTCAGGTGATTTCAGATGTGGCATATGGTCTTACTGCCTGGGAGTGATGTTTTCAAGGCTTCACTGTGTGCTGAGATTCAACCTCTATGTGTTCAGAGCCTGCGACTGAATTCTGGCCCTAGCTAGCTGCTTGGAGTTAGCTGGGCTTGTCCCAATGCTTCCCTATGCACTGGAATTCAACCTGCATGCAATCAGAACCTGGAACTGAATTCTGGCTGCTGCTAGATGCTTGGAGTTAGCTGGGCATGGCTCATTTAGGCCCACCAGGACCTCTCATTTATCCTCAGGTGATTTCAAATGCAGGGCATGGTCTTACCACCTGGGAGCGGCATTCCAAGGCTTCCCTGTGTGCTGGCATTCAACCTACATAGGTTCATCATGGGTTCAGGGCCTGGGAATGAATTCTGGCCCCTGCTAGCTGCTTGGAGTTCACTGGTCATGGACTTGATCCATTTTCTTGATGGGACTATTTATTGCTATATATTTCTCTATTAGGATTGCTCTCATTACATCCCATAGGTTATGGTATGTTGCATCTGCATTTTCATTGTATTGTAGCTATTGTTTTATTTCTTCTTTAATTTCATCTGTAACCCATTGGTCATTGAGAAGGTTGTTACTGAATTTTCAAGTATTTATGCAGGTTTTGCAGTTTCTTTTTGCCATTGATTTCCAATTTTAGTGTGCTATGGTCAGATATTATGCATGGGATAATTTTGTTCCCTTTCCATTTACTTAAGAATGTTTTATGAGTTAATATATTGTCTATCTTGGAGAATGTCCCACATGCAGAGAGAAGAATATATATTCTGATGTGGTTAGGTGTAACACTCTGTAAACATCCACTAAGTCCATTCACTCACAAGTATGATTCAGTTATTTCTTTGTTGACTTTTTGTCTAGTTGATCTATCTCTTTGTGACAGTGGGGTGTAAAGGTACCTATTACAATTGTGTTCTTGTGAATTTTGTTTTTCATGTCCATTAATATTTGTGTTACATAGTTGGGTGCTCCTGTATTTGGTGCATATATATTTAAAATTGTTAGTTCTTCCTCCTGCAGTTTTCCACTTACAACTATGTAGTGGCCTTCTTTACCTCTTTTAATCCTTTCAAGTTTGAAGTTCACTTTGTCTGCAAACAGAATAGCTATTCCTGCTTTTTTCTGGGTTCCTGTTGTACGGAACACTGTTTTCTATCCTTTAACTTTTAATCTATGAGTTTCTTTTTGAGTCAGATGTGTTTCTTGCATATAACATATTGTGGGATCTGGTTTCTTGATCCATTCTGTTGACCTGTTTCTTTTGATAGGTGAATCGAGCCCATTGACATTTATGGATATCACTGATATGTACTGCCTTGACTTTTCCACATTGTGTTCCTGTTATTGGCTTCCTGCTTTTCTCCCTTGTTTAATTTCTTGTCCATCCTGGTGGTTTCTTAGTGTTGTTGTCTTGAGATTGTGGTCATTTTTATCTCTATCTAGCATGTCTTTCAGTACTCTTTCTAGGGTTGGTGGACATGAATTTCTTCAGTTGTTCTTTGTCATGGAAGTATTTTCTTTCTCCATTAAATTTGAAAGACAATTTTGCTGCATGCATCAGTCTGGATTGAAAGTTGTTTTCTTTCAGGGCTTGAAAAACTTCACTCCAAGCTCATCTTAACCTGAAGGTTTGTGATGAAAAGTCTGCCATGATTCTAATAGGCTTTCCTTGATAGGTGACAGAAGTGTCTTTTCTTTAATAGCTTTTAGTATTCTGTTTTTATGCTGTATGTCTGGGATCTTAATTATTATATGTCTGGGTATAGATTAATGTTGCTTGTGATTATTTGGCATTCTATATGACTCACTTACTTGTATATCAGATTTTTTCCCCATGTTTGGGAAATTTTCTGCTATTACTTCTGTGAATAGTTTACCTACGTCATTTGTATTGACTCCTGCATCTTTCCTGATGCCTATTAGTCTTATGTTGTTTCTCTTGGCATCATCTTGATGCTGCTGGATTGTCATTTCATACTTCTTTTTTTTATATAAATTTTACCCTTTTAGGATCACTGTCTGTGATCCTGTCCTCAAGATCTGAAATTCTATTCTCAGCTTCATTTAAATGGTTTTTAAAGCTTTCAATGGAATTTTTTTGTTTCTTGGTATCTCTTTGTATTTGCTTCCTGGATTCTGTTTGTTTTCTACATTGTTCTTTCAAAATCAATTTCCCACGCTCCTGTATTTTTTTAATCTTTTTTTCTTTAGCTATGCTGAGCAACTAGTTTACTAAGGTTGTTGTTTCTGTCTTTACATGAGAAATTTTTTAATTTGATTTCCTGTCTAGCCTCATGGAATTGTTTCTTTATTTCACTTGCTATCTTTTCAGAGACTTCTGGTGTATGACTTTTTTTTTACTAGTTAATAAATTACATATTGTCCTCTTAGAAATAGTTGTTCAAATTACAAAATTAAAGCATACAAAGTAGATAGTCAAGCAGTGAGAGTGTAAACAGCTATGCATGCATGAATCTCTACATGTATTTCTATCCTTTCTGTATTAGAGGGAAAAACAAAACTTAGCAAGACAAAATAAAACAAATTCCTATGAAAACATCAAACCAAAATGTTGTATAAAACCACAGTACAAGGTGATCTACAATGATTAATGTGTTTTTTCTTATTATCTTCAATAGAATGTCTATATCATCAGGCATAATTGAATATAGCAGTATAATTGCATATAGCAGTACATAACAATATTAGTAAAAATAAAACATTGTAGATAGTATAAAACTTCAAAGGCAGGTAATAATCAAACCAGAATGGATATTCTAATGAATCTTATCATCTTAAGTGCAGTTGCCTATACTCTCAGACTTGATACTATCAGTCATAACAGCTTTGAGTAAAATCTATCAATACAAAACAGTGATCCAACAAACCAGATTCAATTACGATCAGTCATGGTAAAGCAGTGTAGGTTTTACAGAGCTTTAGATTAAGTTAATAGGAAATTAAGGATGATTACCATACTATATCCTGTTATTTTCAGAATTACTGTCAGTGCCCTCAAATCTAGTACAGGTAGAATGATTGGAATAGTATATAATACATCTAAGCAGAGTAGTGTGAGTAATGTGGGTTTTAAATCCTGGTGCACTAATAACAATATAGTGTTTCAAGGCCATCTATGTTAGAGATTCTAGTTATCCTTCTCTGCCTCATTTCTGCTATGCTATTTTTCTGCCTTTGTTTGTCTAGTTTTCTCTTTCATTCTACTGCCTACCCCACTCACTGAGGCCTTTCTGCCACTGTTCCTAAAATCCTGGTATTTTTTTTCTCGCTCTCTAGAATGTCCTTCATTGTTCTCTGTAGGGTTGGATTGGTGCTCACAAACTCCCCCAGTTCCTCTTTGTCATGGAAGTGCCTTGTTTCTCCACTAATTCTAGTGACAGTTTTGCAGGGTACATCAATCTGGGCTGGGGGTTATTTTCTTTCAGGTCTTGGAATACTTTGCTCCAAACACTTCTTGATCTGATGGTCTGTGTCAAGAAGTCATCTATGATTCTGATGGGCTTTCCTTTATAGATAATCTGTTTCTTTTCTCTGACAGCTTTTAATATTCTCTTTTTATATTGAATTTCTGGTATCTTGGTTATTATATGTCTGGGTGTAGATCTGTTTTGGTTGTAGGTGGCTGGAGTTCTGTATGCCTCACATAACTGAATGTCACTTTCTTTTCCCATGCTTGGAAAGTTTTCCTTAATTATTTCCATGAATAGCCTTTGTAATTCACTTGTATGTATTCCTGCTTCTTTGTTCACTTCTCTTATTCTTAAATTGTAGATTGTCTTGTATTATTACTGCCTGTTTCCTTGTTATTTTTAAGAGATCTTTCCTTTCATGATCACACATTGCAAACTTGTCTTCAAGTTTTGATAGTCTGTCCTTAGTTTCTTTCAAGCAGTTTTGCCAGCTTTCACTGGAGTTTTTAATTTCCTGATAGTCTCTTTGAATCTGCTTCATGTATTCTATATTTTCTTTATATTCCTTATCAAATGTTTCTCTCCTTTTTTTGTGTTCCTCCCTTCTTCCATCTGTATCTTCCTGAGAGATGCTTCCTGAGAGCATTTCTTTTATTACTCTACTCATATCTTGCTTAACCTGATTTAATATTTCAGTTTTGAGCTCATCTACAAGGTCCCAAATATATCTCTTAATGTCCATTGAAGACATGTCTGATGTCATGTGTTTGCCACCCTCAGGGTGTTTTATTCTGGCATATGTTTTTCCCTCTTCTGGATCAGTTCTCTCAGGGTTCTGGGCTGGGAGTCACCTCCTGCCTCTCTCCCCTGTCATGGTCCTGGCTTCCTCCACACGAGTTACAGTGCAGGTCCCAGCCCCCTTCACTGTTAACCACATTTCCTCCGAAACACTCTGGCTAGGGACCTCTGCCCTGTCCTGACTGCTCTTGTCACTGAGGTGTAAGCAGCAGCTGCATATGCCTGCCCCTCCCCACCGGGCCAGCCAAACTTTGGGTGCCTTCACCCAGTTAGTGCTTGCTAGGTGCAGGGAATCAATTTGGGATGGCTCATTGGGTCCCAGCCAGGAGCGTGGCCCAGTCCAAGAAAATCCCATGAATCTGTTCTGGGGAGGAAGCAACCAACTGAAGTCACTGTCACTTCCAGTTCAGGTTCCTCCTGCCCAATTCCAACATGTCGCCCATTTGGTCGTGCCCTTCCCGTAGGAGGGGTCTCATTCCCAGCACTGACCATGAATTAATGAAGGTCCCTTCACTGGCTCTGCTCTCTGTTGAGCTCACCAACCCCCGACTTCAGTGCTGCTGTGGTTCCTGTGAGTGGAAGCGGGAATGAGTTTGGGTGGCTCTGCTGGCTGGCACTGATTCAAGCTGGCTCACACTTGGTGGGTCACCGTGAAAACACTGTGTCCCATAATTTTTAGCTGTTTCAGTTGTAGTTCCAAAGTATTTGATGAACTTTTTTACATTTTAATTTCTTCCTGTGTCAAGAGGATCCATCTCCCTTTGTCTGGGTCTCTCCAGGGTGTTTTATTCTGGCATATGTGTTGTTTCTCCTGGGAGGCTTTGTTTCTCACTGATTGTCCATCTTGACTTCTCTAGTGTATGACTTTTAAAGTCCTCTATTTTGTTGTTGCCTGTACATGCTCCTGATGGACTAGATGTTTGATATTGCATTTTGCTTTTTCATTTTGTCATTTTCACCTTCTGGGCCAATATCTGTTTATTCAATCTCAATAGTCACAAATGTCAGCAGTGTTTCTACTACAGTCCTACTATGTAGTTGATGTCCATCCAATTGTTGGGTATATCAGTTCTCCATATGGACAAGGGGCCACCAAGTCTCCCATCAAACCAACACAGCCAATGCACAGCAGTTCAAGGATCTGCAAGGGAGAATGGGAGCCAAATACTCACAGAAGTACTTGGTCTAAGAGATGGGGAGGGTAGCTAAGGGCAGTGGAGTGAGCTAGATAGGCACAGCAATCCTCTGGGCTGGTATGAAGGGAGAGCTGGGCTATATTTTAAAAAGCTTGTCTAGATGTAATTCTGAAGTTCTCAAAGAATTGATATATAAGTTTTAGTTCAAGTTTATCTACCTTTTAGTCCCTAGGCAGAACTGAAGATTAACTCTTCCCTCTCTCCTCAAGAATAATTATGACTGATTTTTACAGTACAGATAATTTCACTGATAAAACAAACATTCCTAGGAAACCTTATGAGTTTAATAGCAGTTTTAAACACAAACGAATATTAAAAGGATAGGCACAGTCCCTGTCTCCAAAAGACTACCTCTATCATTATTATATCTCTCCAGAACATCTTTAGGCTGTCCACTATTCTCAGACATAATCTCTTTCTATACCCAAACTTGACCTGATCACCCCAAGAAATAGTTAAGATTACCTGTAACAATCTGTCCCATTAGCAGGAACAGTTATATGTGAGTATCAAAACAGCAGTTTTGGCCGTTTGCTCTGACTATCCAACAACTATGACCATCCAAACAAGAATGAGGAGCCTGTATAGCTAGATATTCCAATGAGATAAACCACAAGCCTAGACCCCATTAAAACCTGTCTTTGCTGTCACAGATGTAAAAGGTTTTATTTCCTCTGGTTCTTATTACAAGAGATCTCAGTTACAAACAGTTCTGACTATTCTAATTACAGTTACAAATTTAAAACCTATAAAAAAGTTATAATTCAGTTTGGTTAAATGCATTTGAGTGCACTTATTTAAAAAAATTGTCTTATGGGTATTTGTTTGTTTTTCTCTATGTCCAATTGTAAACAGCTGTTCTATTTGAGCTCAAAATTTTTTTCTTCATTTTTGCATGTTTTGAAACATTGATCTATAATTTAAATTGGCTTATAGATAAATTAAATCAAAATTAAAGATATCCTTTCACCTAAGTTACCAACTGACCAAAATTATGTTAAAGTTGATTTATCAATGTAATGCATATTAATGACTGTGTACAATGACTTGAGATTCTTTCATTGGTCAAAATAATTGTTATAATATTGTTCTTATAGGCCATCAAAAAGTTGAGATAGTTAAACAGAGATCCCTTAGCATTGGGAGAAATGTGAGATAGGATTCCTTGTGGTGAATAAAGGAATATCTTCCTGGAAAAAAATCTTACTCCATGCTTTGTTCATCAGAGGGCCTGCAGTGGTTCCCATATCCTGTGGGAGAAATCCCATAAAATGTTGTTAAATATATTACTGTGAAATGTTTGCATCAAACATTGTTAAGATGTTTGAGTTTTCTATACAGTAAAGATTTTCTTAATAAAAGATGCTTTTGGCACAAAACTAAATTAAGAAACAAAAGTTTTCATATGACTATGACAATTCATTAATGTTTGTCTCATGTTGCATTATTTGTATTCATGCCTTCCAGATGTGCAGGTCTTCTAAACTGTAAAACTGGGATTGTTTATAGTGATAAGCTTTTTCTTATAGATTTGTTTATCTGCCTAGCTCTTGTGCTTCAGCTACTTGTAATAAGATGTATATTTCAAACCAATATGTGACCACCTGTCAAAAAGGGTGAGGTGATTATATGATGCCTTTGTTATGCATGTCTTATTGCATTTAGACATGCTTTGATTTAAACAGTCCAGACAATGTCACAAATTTCTTCAGTTATATTTCATTAAAGGACAAAAAATTAGGTCAGGTATCCTAATGTACTATAGAGCGATTAATGATTAAAAAGGCTATTTTATACCAAAATGGAGATTTAAGGCTGTTATAAAAATAATATCATCATGATTATCATGCTAAAATATTGTATAAGGTTTTTATATAAGGTTTTCTTTATAAATTGTAACTGTTGCGTGTTAACAGTCTATAGAAATTCAACTAGGATAGCAACAGTTGGCATAGAATAACAGTTTTCTGTCTACACTTTATATTTTAAAATGCTTGACATCCAGATAAAATTATAAAAATCAAGCTCACCATTCCAACTACAGTGATAATGTCACTGTTCTTCTCTTCTTAGTGTTCAGTAACAAAGGTTTGGAGATCAAAGCTAGAAAGATAACTGGGCTTAGAGGACAACCAGTGTGTTGGCCTTGAACCTCCAAGGTCAACAAGGACCCAGAACACAGAGGAACATTTTCACAAGGTCCTACAATTCTGGTAAGCCACCCAACCTCCTAACCAAGAGGATGGGAACATCACATAAGATGTGGCAGATGACAGTCACTAGAGGAAAAATGTCTCCCATGCTTTCATTGAAAGCAACTGGTCAAGCAAAGGCCATGACTCATCCTGATGACTGACACTAACTGAAGAACTGAGAGGCTCTGTACAGGGTTCCTAAATCCTGAGGAGAATAACTGACCTTGATAGATAGCAGAAAGTTAACGTTAATAAATACACGTTTCAATTGAACTTGGTCTTGAACATCCAGTTGAAAAGTATAACCAAAAGATCTACAAAACAATGTCATAATAATAAGCTACACATAGGAAAGTTGGCTGAAATCACCAGCTCTTCTAGCAATTCCCAACTATACCAGTAGTTGACCAGTGTTATGGGTCATTAAAGAAACTACAGTAAAATCTATGAAGGTTCTACAAGAATCTAAATTATTTAATTAAAATTGTCCTTCAAAACCACAAATCTCTATCTCCTTATATCTACAACTGGAGAAACATTTATAACAAAATAACAGACTTATAGATAACCTCTGTCAGCAAAAGGGTTAAGAATCAGTGGGTTACAGTTCTTTTACAGCCCCTAAAGAAAAGTTTCTAGACTTGGATCTTTCCAAAAACTACTTTTCAGTTGTAGTGCTCATGCTTTGATTCTAATTTTTTGGAAAATATTTTTATTCTTGCCTAGAGACTATCAAACTCCAAGCAATCATGTATATGGAACCAATGACAAATGTGCTAGAATCCTTTTACTAGGACCTATCAGATCAACCTTGTAAACAGTTTATAGCTGCTAACTATAACATGATATAGTTACATTACATTAGCTCTCTGGAGAAAATCCCTGTTGCTACCACCCCTACAGGGACACAGCTCAGCTCAAAGCATGAAGATGAAAACGAAATTTATTATACCCTAACTGTAGTTACAGATACTTCTTCAGATTGTGGAATATTATAGATAGTTAATTTATTTAGAAGTAATATAGGCATCAGAGAGGGCTGGGCCTGGGGAAGGTCAGTGTGGAAGATGATTGTGGTTGGAGGCACAGTTACAGAAACAAAAAGGGGGCATATGATTATTTCCACATCCACAATTAGATACTGGTAAATTTTTTTTGTACCTGGGATCAAGCTCACAACCTTGTGCTTGCCAGGCAGGTGCTTATACCACTAAGCTAAATAACTGGAAGTTCTTGCTGTCTTTACCTTAAAGTTTTAAAACCTGGTAGCAGAAAGTAAATGCCCTCTTTCAGAACTTTATTGGCAAAAAGACAAATCTGACAAGCACACCTAGGGCTCTAGTCCTAGAGAAGGACATATAAACAGGAAAGTGGGATGGCCCAGTACAGCTAACAACATAGGGTTGAGGGCATGCTTGTGTGTTAACAGAAAATGTGAAAGCACTATGGATGCCCTCCCAGAACACTGACCATGGAGACAGGAGGAGTCCAGCACTTTGATGAAGCCTGTCCCTACCCAACCCTCCAGGGCAAGCGTTCTTGAGGTTGACCCTGGAGTAAAACTGACATCACAAGTACTGAGATTATTGCAAGTTACAAAAGCCATGCAATGGAAACAGCTGAAGAAAACAACATAGGAGGTATCATGGATGCAAATGGAGTCTCCTGCAAACTTCTGAGAATATGATTGTCACTATGATGGCCATCAGAGCCTGTAAGCTGCTTAAACTGCTGCAATTACAAAAACAAAAAGGGGATATGTTGGGAACCAAAAATTCACAATGGCTAGTTTTATATACTTCCCTAAGGGATGAATGAAGGCTTGGGATTATCAATATCACCCTTTTGAGATTTTCCATTATCTCATTAGGGGTGAATCATTCTTTCGTACCTATTAAGAATAAGGCTAAACCCAATAAGACTAAGACTCAGACTAGGGCTAGGACTAAGACTAACAAGACTAAAGTCACTCCAGGGAAAGATTCTCATTAATTTAGTATCACCACTGCCCTCTGAACCATCTAATAAACCCTTCATTACTTTTCTTTTCTTTTTCCTTTTTTTGGAGGGGTGGGTACCGGGGATCAAACTCATGACCTCACGCTTACCAGGCAGGTGCTTGTGCCACTGAGCTAAGGACCCTGCCCTTCATCACTTTTCTTAATCAATAAATACTCTGGCTGCCTCACTGCCTTATGTTCCCCATGAACAATGGGCCATCTCAGATCCCTGATGCTTGTTAAATGTCTTTTGCTCTTTTTTTCTTACCATGTGCCAAAGCAGCTTGCAGGTGATTGGAGGTTCAATTCAGGGGTCCCCAGTATTTGAAGAATTAGAGTAGAACTGAACTTGTCATGAGCAAAGAGTGATAGGTCTGTATATATGCTGTTCTATACTCTTTGGTTTCATTCTTTCTCCTCTCGCCTACATCTCAGACCTACAATAATCCTTAGAAAATCAAAAATTATGTGAATTGTGTTCTCTACTAGTCACATGCCCTGTTAAGCTTACCTGTTTATATTGGCAAGAAAGAGACATTTCTATCATTTATTAACATTATCATTTTCCCTGTGAGTAAAGAGCAAAGAAAAATATCAGAAAAAGAGAAATAAAAATCAATTTAAACAGAATACATTAAGTTATTGCAAGTTTCTGTCCCACCTCCAGTTTTTAAAAAGAATTTTTACATTATATTTATATATAAGAAATTAGTGAACATAAAGCTATTGGCCACACTACCAGAAACAGGATAGGCTTCCTTGGCAAGCAGCAAGTATTTCCCCTTAAATGTTCCTCGAAGAGAACAATTCAGTCAGGTGGTTACGAATACTACTTTAAAATGTGTTCTCAAATACATATATTTTAATAGCAAGTCAATTTTTGTAAACTACATGGTCTCTATATTTTGAAGAAATAAAAGTTCAGAAGAATGTTACTTGTTTTTAAGTTTCATGGAAGCAAATGCTATGTGTAATGTTTGCAGAGGAAAAAATAGATGGTCCATAAACTCAGTTTCTGAAGCTTAGTTTTGCTGATATTTTCATACCATAGTAGGATACTTAAAATAATCAGTTATTCATGAAGCATTCATCTTTTTTAAATCAAAATTTTGGCAGTTACTTTGAACCCACTGATTAATATTTCACAGCATACTAACTACTCTGTCTTTTGCTTTGATATTTTGGGTGAAACTGACTGTGTTTAGTTGGCATTTCTTGCATGTGAGAGAGAAGCAGAGAGATACCTGGATTTCTAAGGTGAATGTTATAACAACAGATTACATATGAAAAGTAACAATGAAAAGTGATGTAAGCAAATATTCTGTCCATTTGTAAGTTAATTTTCTCAGGTAATATTTCATTTATTCCCCAATGTGGATATTACAATCATCTTAGTCACCAGATAAGAAAAATTGTCATTTTACAACATCACATAGTAAGGATTTATGCCTTGAAATTCCATATTCTTTCCACATATACATTGATATACAGACATGTTCACATATATACACTTATATACATGAATTTATGTATATGTATGTATGCACATATTATATATCTTTCTATAGTACATAAGTGTAATATATAAACATGTGAGACAGGGAAATATACTCTCTATACCTATGTATTCAATATTATCTATTCTGAATATATGCTGCCAAACAAGAATACAAGATTTGGGAGTAGGTAAAAAAAAGTTGTGTGTAGAAATTCAGGTTCATATATAGAAATTATACTTGAAAAGGATTGAAAATTGCTCTAGCTATCTTTGTAACAATTCAGAAGAGTAATTATGCTACTCATAAATTACATATTAGATTAATTTTATTTGTACCTCTTACAGATAATATAAGCAATTTTAATAAATTAAATTCATTATTTACTCTGAAATGAATTAATATGATTTCTGCCCTATGTTTTGTAGAAGTGACTGGAGTTTTCCTTTCCCTCATTTACAGATCATGAATTTGTTTTTCATTCTTAGATTGACTTTATGTGTAATTAAAAGCTATGAACAAAATTCATAAAACATCTCCCCAAATTAATGTTTTGTCACTATGGTGAGTCAAAATAATGAAGTTTTGTGCACTAGTATGAAACAAAATTGTAATTATTGAGCATTAATATATGAGAGGTACTTTCACCTTTATTACTTTATTTAATCATAACTACCTCACAGTATGGCAAATGTCATTCCCATTTCAAAAATGTGTAAATTTAGTCATGCAATTAGAGTAAGATTATGCAACCAGTATAAGCAATTCATATTCATTTGATTCTTTATTTTTCTGATTTCAAAGGCCATATTGTTATGCACAATTACTAGATTGTTTTCTAATTGAAGCTGTCAGCACATGACCATGTTAATAAACCACGTATGAAAAACTAACATTCTCATATTGTTTGTCTACCTTCTGTTCCTTCCCCACCCTGTCAACATTTGAAGAATTTGAGTGTGTGTAAATATTACAACTTAAATAACAAGTAATGGAAAATTCTATTTCAGTATCGTACTACTATCTGTATGACTCACTGCTTGTCATGTTTCCTTACAGGAAAACCTTTAAGATTTCACTGAGCCTCACTACCTTGATCAATAAGTTGGAGATGATTTCCCTGGAAACAAATTACTATTAAGAAAAATTATACTAGTATGCAACAAATATGCTACAACATATTTTCATCATGTCTATTCATTTTATTTTAGGGGTCATTTGCTATCTATCAGTTGGACAATGGAAACAAGCTTTATTTTTCATTAGGAAATGAAAGAAACTAGAAAATAATAACCACTCTTAAAAAATACAAGAGTAGGGTGGGGAGACAGAGACAGAGGCAGAAAGATACACAGAGAAAGATAAAGACAAATTGATAAATGAAAAATTTAGAGAGTACTAGATTCCAGTCATTTATACTAAAATAGTTCATTAAAATTGGTGGTTAAATATTTTGATCTGTGCTTTCTGGCTTCAGTCTTATATCAGTGGATATTGTTCTTTCAGAGATACACAGGATTCTTACCTTAAGCAAATGAAGTAGTAAACAGAGTCCAGATGGACCACTTAGTTCAACATCAGAATCTGCTTTTAGACTGGTTTCCAGGTGAGGAACCTCAGGATGAAACTTGCCAGGAATTGTTACCAGATGTGGATGTTTTTGTGATTTGACCCCTTTTCCTTCTCTGTACTTCCTTCCTCTGTCCTTCCTCCCCCTCCCTGATCACTTTCTGGTTAGAATATCTTCCTCCAAAAGTTTGATATCAACATGGTAGGGTTAGAAAGTGTAGTTTCATGGAAAGTTAGAATGAGACTATGTGGTCTTTCCAGTGGAATTATAAAGCCCTCTGGTTATGCAAATAAACAGGAAGATGGCTGCGTAACAAATCAGGTGTATCATCATCACAAAGAGCTCAATTCTGCTAGCACCCTGTTCTCAGATTCCAACTTGCAGAAATAAATGCCTATTATTTCAGTCACAAGTCTATGATATTCTTTTATAGCACCATGCACTGACTTAGACACTAGGTGATACGGTGTTGCTATTGCTCTGTCACATGCACCTAACTCAAGTCTTTAAATAGATAAGAGCATATTGAGGGGACAAGAGTGTAAGTAGATAATTTCAATCTGTAGTAATTAGAGCCACCATTGAAATGCACATGCATTAATGTGGGTTTAAAGCTACTGTGCTTCTTCCAGCCTGATTTCAGACTAGACTTCTCAGGGCTTTAACAGCTGAGAGTAAAGGATGAACTAGCCATGTGCCAGTCATGAGATATACGAAGGCCTTTCCAGAGCAAATGGAAAAATAGAAATGAAAATCTAATTTGAGGAGCACAGAGTTCCAGGGATCACAAGAAGCATCAAGTTAAGAGCATTAGCATCCAGAATAAGGATAAGGATGCTGTTATGCTTTTTTGGTCTTTCTTTCTTTCTTTCTTTCTTTCTTTCTTTCTTTCTTTCTTTCTTTCTTCTTTCTATCTTTCTCTCTCTTTCTTTTTCTTTCTTTTTCTCTCTCTCTCACTCCCTCTATTTTTTGTCTGTCTTCTTTCTCTTCTTTTTTTTGTTCTTTCTTTTTTTCTTTTTCTTTCTCTCTCCCTTTCTTTCTTTTTTCTGTCTACTTTCTCTTTCTTCTTTCTTTTTTTCTTTTCTTTGTTTCTTTTTTCTCTCATCTTGCTGTTTTTTAGGTTTTGATGCTTTTTTAGGGAAGCTAACATAATGTAACCATTTTAAAGTGAAAACTAGAATGGCATCTAATGCTTTGAAACAACCACTTGTACTTAGTTACAAAATCTTTTCCTCCCCCACAAAAAGCCCCTTTGTGTCCACTGAATGATTGTTTTCTGTTCTCCACTCCATGTTACCTCTGATAACCACCATTTTTATTCTATCCCTTTGGATCTTCCTATTCTGGATACAGCATAGAAATAAAGTCATATAGTATCACATTTTGCATGTTTCTTCTTATATTTATTGTAGCACTTTATTTTACATAGTATAATACAGTGTATATCAGTATTTCATCCATATTTATTCCAGAAAAAAACCAAAATGGTATATAGTCCATTTGATATTAATTTCATTATATTAAATGTGATATAAATTTATCATATTTAATTGTGCTATAAATACATATATATTTAAATATATAAAATAATAGGTATGTGTATGTCAAGTTTTGTTAACCTATTTAGCTGTTGGTGGATATTGTTGTTGTTTCTACTTTTCAATTATTTATGTAAAATACACAGAGTATAATATTTGTGATCTTAGGCATGTTCAAGTGTACACTTCATAGTTCTAAATACATGTGTAATGTTTTGCAGCATTAGCCATCAACCATCTCCATAAGTCTTTCCATCCTGTAAAAAGAAATTTTTATGTGTTAACCAAATCTCCCCACTGCCCTCACCCAGCCTCTCTGGCACAGACCGTTCAGCTCTGTGTCTCTATGGTTCTGAGTACTTTAAATAGCACTTGTAACTGGAATGATACAACATTGGGCTTTATGTAACTGGCTTATTTCAACTCAGTAATATTAATGGCATCACTGGATGATATTACTACATTTAAATTTTTATTTTCAAATGTATTATTTTTAACTTTAATTAAATTTAAACTGGCACATAAAAACATTAAGCCATGTATCTTAATGGAATATCATGAGATGCCTCCAAAGTGCTATACACAATATAATGTTCAAGCTGAGTTTAACATATGCATATAACTCCTCAAACATTTATCACTTTATTTAGAAAAATTTTTAAAAAATTCTTCTAGTTTTTTGAAAGTTTATTGTTATTTATAGTCAATGTCTTGTGTATTCATACACCAGAATATCTTGTTCCTATTTGTCACTTCCTACTCATTGATCAACCTTTGCTATCTTTCCTCCTGGTGGCCCCGAGTTACTTTCCCCAGCCCCCAGTAACCACCATGCTACTTCTGATTTCTATGAACTCCACATTTAGGTTGTATCTAGGAGTGAAATTTTGTGGTATTTTTCATTCAGTGCTTAGTTCATTTCATGTACTACAAGGATCTTTAAAATTCCATTCCTGTTGCTATAAATAACAAGATTTCATTTATTGTTACAGATGAATAATATTTTATTGTGTATATGTGCCACAATTTCTTATTTCATCAGTTGATGGACACATACGTTGTTTCCATTTCTTGGCTATTGTGAATAGCACCATAATGAACGTAAGAATATAGACGTTTTTTTGACATACTGATTGTATTTCATTTGGACATCTGTTTAGTAGTTGGATTCCTCAACCACATATGGTACTTCAATTTTTCCAGTTTGGGAGAACCTGTGTACTTTTTCCTATAATAGTTTACTAATTTAAAATGTAACAGTGTGCATGGGTTCTCATTTTACCAATACTTACTATCTTCATTCTTCTTTTTATTTTGAAGGTAGTAGAAATACAACAGAACAAAACAGAACAAAGCCAGTTGAGACAGTGCAGTGAAATTGGTACAGAACTTCACAGTAGGTTACTGGGATAACAGTGATAGGTACTATAGTATATCTCATTATCTTCACAATAGTTGTCTAGCCAATTAGGTATAGCAAAATCAAACCAAACAGAGAACATTATAAAACCAATTGAATGAGAATATTGAACAGAGTAAAGTAATTAATCAGAATGAAACAAAACTGAAAACAACATTTGCTTTCATACAAAAGATAGAGGAGAGTCCCCATATTTGCTATATTGCATATAATCATCCTCCCAAGAGATGCCCACACCTCTGTCCCCAGTTGCTAATGGGGGTGGGTTGATGTGGAGGGTTGGGATGTTTGATTCCAAGTCCGCACACTGGTAGGCTCACAGGTGACACTACTGGGTCTTCTCCTGGGTCACACTGGAGGAAGGCGCTTACCAAGAAGGCAGGCAAATTGCTTCTTTGTGCAGTCGCCTGGGTTCCACCATGGCCGTGGCTGGATCTTGGGGGTGGCTCTCTGGTTCTCCTCCTGGCTCACATGGGAGGAAGCCATTGTCTTTTACGATAGCCATTTTTTCTGTGGTGGCATGAAATCCCATGGTGTTTTTGATTTTCAGTACTCTGATGATTTGTGATGTTTTCATTTACCTGTTAGCTGTTTACATGTCTTCTGCAAAATGTTTATTTAAGACTATGACACACTTTTTAATCAAGTTTTTTGTTTTTCTTTTTCTTTTTTAATACTATTTCATTCTTGTTTTGATTTTGGTTGTTTATGTTGCCTAGATATCAATCTTTTGTCAGATATATGATTTACAAATACTTTATCCCATTTCAGAACTTAACTCTTTATTTATTCTTGATTATTTTTCTTGCTGTTCAGAAGCTTTCTAACAATTGTTTATTTTAGCTTTTGTGGTTTTCTCTACAAAACTATTGTTCATTATAGTTTCCTGAAGCATTTCCTCTGTGTTTTCTTCCAGCAGATTTATAGCTTCATGTGTGATTCTTAAGACTTTAATCTCTTTTGAGTTGATTTTTATAACTTGTGAGATAGTTTTCTAGGTTCAGTATTTTTCTCCATGTGCATATCTAGTTTTCTCAGCAGGAAATTTATTGAAAGACTATCTTTTCTCTAATGTGTGTTCTTGTCACATTTATCAAAAGTCAGATGTGTGTAGATGCATGGATTTGTGTCTAGGGTTTCTATGTCTTTGGTCTGTTTCTTTGTTTATTCTAATACCATGCTGTTTGATTGCTTTATCTATATAGTATGTTTTTAAGCAAGGTACTGAATTTAAATGTGAATTACACAAATAATCACAGAAGGATGAAAGTATTAGCTTGAAGTAAACACAGAAGGAAACTTTATTTCTTCAAGGCCCTGCCTTAAAACCCAAAATATATGAGATGATCATTTAGGAAGGCCTTTAACCATAGCTATTTAATTATAAGTTTTCCCAAATGAAGACAAATGTTGACTGCATTTCTACAGTACAATATGAAAAACTGTGGAGTACATTGGGGAAGGGAAAAAGTGAAATATTGGGTTTGAACTAGACAAGTGAAGGAAAACAGTGTTCTTAATTACTTGAACATCATAAAGAAATGTAAAACTTTAATTTTCAACATTGCTATGGAGAATGCTTAATTTCTTATCTTTTCTGTCTTTTTGAGTCAGGGTTTCACAATGCAGTTCAGGCCTTGAACTCCCTAGCACAGGCTGGTCTCCAACTCTTGGGGATCCTCCTGCTGCAGGCTCTTGAGTTCTGGAATTACAGGCAGGTACCACCACATCCACCTGATTTTCTATAAAAAAAATAGTCATGATAGTTCTTTGTCCTTCTTAAGCTTTAGCTTTGATGTGTTACTGAAGCAGGTTATGTAATAATTTAGACAAGTCAATTGAACTTGCTTAGTTTCTATAATTTCACTAATATTACTGGATATATTAGTTCAAAAATATTTTAGAAATTTAAGTCTGTGACATCAATTATTTCTTACTATGAAGCATAGGAAAACATCAAAATATCAGTTTTAAAATTATCGAAGATTGGAAATTTCTGGAAATCTTTTATATAATCTCTTGGCTAAGAATTTTGATAGTTTTATTTGCAGATGAATTATGAATAAAATTTGATCACAGATTTGATAGGTTAGATTAAGAAAAATAGAAGTGTACTGGTAATGACAGTACAGTTTTTACAGGTACAGACCTCTGTGTTTTCTTCCAGCAGATTTATAGCTCCATGTGTGATTCTTAAGACTTTAATCTCTTTTGAGTTGATTTTTATAACTTGTGAGATAGTTTTTTAGGTTCAATATTTTTCTCCATGTGCATATCTAGTTTTCTCAGCAGGTCATTTATTGAAAGACTATCTTTTCTCTAACGTGTGTTCTTGTCACACATTAGACAGAGACTGAGCCATGTTGAAAGCTTTTTGAATAAGACAGTTACACCATCCTAGAAATAGTCACTGTATCTTTAGCAGCAAAACACTTACGTTGTGTTATTTCTTGTAAATTTAAGTGACAAGAAAGTAATTGAGTGCTAAATTCTTTTTCTGAGCTGCACCATTAATTAGATTTTGGGAAACTGACACGTCCTGTGGTAATATTGATACTGACTCTCCTTGTGCTGCTTTGGTCACAAAATATAAAATTAAAGATCAGTAGGCTCTCAGGTCTTAGCCAATATATGAACTTCAGGTGTTTTCTAGTGAGGATGAATTTTTTATCAGAAAGATACGTTTATCTTAGATGTCAGCTGTGCTGTTTGTTTTTATATGCATTTGAAATTATTCAGCTACACAGTGGAAAAATACAAAATATGCAACTTTCATTCCTAATTTAGTTTTACTGATATAACTCCTATTTTAGGTCTTAGATTATTTAGAAAAAGAAAGATTTTATTTCAATCATTACCAATTTAATATGTATTTTGAAAATCAGATTTTAAAGTCTTCACTGGATTCATCTATGTCTTGTTTAAAGCATTGACTTTTGTCAGCTTAGGTTGTTTTTAAGGAAAAAATATGTATGCCATATATAAGAAATGTAACTGTATAATGAACATGTAATTATATAACTATGATATATCATGTACATACTATGTTTTGTATTACATGAATATATACAAATATATCTTTGTTATAGTTTTTTTTGTCAAATTCCTGTTGAGAATTATGACTGGAATTCTTTCATCCTTTTCAATCTTCTCTCCAGTAATCTTCAATCATTGTTTTTTATCTGGAGGATACATAAAGATTAATTAATTAATTAAGATTAGTTAATATGAGTCAGAGTCCTAGACAACAATACTATTTGAAAATCTAGAGCAATCATAACATATAATGTCTTTTTTAATTATCTAAGGAACTCTATGAGTTATAATTTTAAAACATAATCTTTCTCATAGTTCCATAATTAAATATATTTTGTTGCACATAACTGTGCAAATAGTACCTCTAGTCAGTTTTCTAAAACTTCAATCAGCCCAGTAAGTTCCTTAATGCTTCTATCTCTTAGTTCTTGCACCTACCACTAATCTCATGTGACCCCCTGGTATGATTTACGGCTTTATAGTTTTACCTTTGCTGGTAATGTCATGTAAATGGAATAATACACTGTAAGGAATACAATTTATGCTTTTTTTCACTTAACAAGTTTGAGGTCCAAAAGTGTTTTTACATTTGTTAGTACTTTGTTCATCTTTCTTGCTAACTGCCCCTTCCAATGTTGATGGACTTTAAATTATTTGCATAATTTGTCTAAAAACTATAGTTGTTATGAATATTTTTGTAGACTCTTCAAAGGAAAATCTACAGCAAATTAATATTTGGGAAAGTGAAGGATTATAAAAGCTATTTCATGTGGTTGAGGCATTCATAATTTTTAATAAATTGCTTAAATGGCATCCCATAGTGACTGCAAGGTTTCATATTCTAAAGTAAAAATGTGTAAAACTTACAGTTTTTTCACATTCTCCCAAAATCTAATTTTATTATATCCATTCTAGTGTGTGAGAATTGGTCTAAGATTTTGTTTTTACTTTGCAAATCAATTGGTCTTATTTTTGTGTAGTCATTAATCATATTTGTATATTTTTGGCAAAAGAGTATTCAAAACTTTTAACATTCATTTTGAATGTTTTTCCTTATTATTTAATTTTCAGACTTTGTTTCATATACAGATGCAAGTCCTTAAATAGATGAGAATTATAAATTTTTCCTAAAATGTTGTTGGTCTCTTTTTTTTCCTAACAAGTATAATTTCTAACATTGAAAGTAGTTTCTAATTTTAATGAAATCCAATTTATCACTTTTATAAATCATAATTTTGGAAGTATATTTATAAACATTTAGCCAAATTCAGATCATGAAAATTTCTCCTGGAAATATTTACACTTTCAGTTCTTACATTAAGATCTTTGATCTAATTTGAGTTAATTCTTATGCATGGTATGGGTCATAGGTCTAAGGTAGAAGAATTGGAATGTATATAGATATTGTGAAGGTATATAGATATTGTGAATGTAAAAGGGGAAGAAAAAATATATATACCCACACAAGATAATTATACTATTATACTCTGTTAGTTCAAAAAGAATGGTTAGTGCTTTTATTGTTTGATCATTTTTCATGCCTGTATCTTGTAATCTGAGCACATTTTGAAGACAACATTGCACAATATATTAACAATTGTTATGTTATTTTAATATTCTGTTGTTATTTTAATATTGCATTGTTTTAATATTATGTTATTTTAATGTTATGTTGTTTTAATCTTCTAAATCATCATTTTTGTTCTTTTTCCTTTCAAAAAAACTAGATTTGACTAAAATTAAAAACATTTGCTCAACAAAATATACTTTTCACAAAATAACACATAGGTCACAACTAGCAAAAATGCCATTGTTTTGAAAAACATGGACATAAATATCTCTTACAGCTTAGCATTAAAAATATAAATAACCAAATAAAATACTAATAAGATCTGAATAGGTACTCCACTTAATATATGCAAATGAATAAGCACATCAAAGTGGCAAAATTCATTCATTCATCAGGTAAATCCAAATTAAAATCAGTGCCACACATACACAGAAGCATGGCTAATAAAAAAATGACAGCAGCAAATTCTGATTATAACATACCACAGTAGATCTCTCAATTTCGTGATGGGAATAAAACATGATAGCATCTTTCAAAATTCTTTTTCTTAAAAGCAATGTATACATGCCAATTTTCTGACCCAGGAATCCTACATCCAGATATTTCCTCAAAAACTGAATATAAAATGCTCTAAGATGCTGTACTATATTCATATCAGGTTACTTAATCACTGGTAATGAAAAGCAGTCCAGGTGCCCACAGGTTAATGACACACTATAATATTATTTCATAATAAAAAGGAACAAATGGCCAAAAAATACAACACAATGGGTACTATCAAGCACATCACAGCAAGTAGGAGATGCATTACAATAAAGAATGTAATTTATTTATTTAAAAAATTTTAATAGGCAAGATAAACTATGCTGGACAAAATACAGTCATTGCTTCAAGGGATGGGGATAGTGATTTGGAATCTCAGGAAGTTAATGTAATATGTTTATGGGTTTCAGTTTCAACAATGTGTATTTGTTAAAAGCCAGTTAACATACATTTACCAAGCTTGCATTGCATTGCATGTAAATTTTACATTCAAACTAACGAAAAATTTTACATAACTTTTGGATTCTAGTTCAAAAATTTCTAACTGAACTATGTAAAAGAAATTGCACTGATGCCTGCAACTTATTTTGAAATGCACCAGACTCTTTTAAAGTATTAGATTAGGAAATGTATTGAAGGAATGCCAAATGAATAGACATATGAGAAATTAAATCCAGTAAAAATTTAAAGTTTGAATCTGGGAGCTGGATATGTGGATATTTTTACAATTTAATTTTCCTCTATGTTGGAAATTTTTCATTATAAATGTTAAGAAAAATGGAGTTATGAGTTTTTTGATTGAGGTATTATACATGTGTATATCTTTATCAATCTTACTGAATCTTATCTATAAAACTGTCTCCATTTTATTATAAGAAATTTTAATGTCAAATAAAAATAATACTTCACATTTTCATTTTCACTACTATTTGAGTAAAATACTTTGAAGCCCATTGCTATCATATAGCCATTATAGAAGCTACTGCTATGTACTAACTGATACTAATGTGTATAAGGGAAGCGCTCATGGGCACAAGCAACTTACTCTTTATTTTCTGTCTTAAACTGCAAATGGTGAAGCCATAGGCTTTGACATGAAATTTTCAGGAAGAATAGTTTCAGACATTTTCAGATCAATCACAACTTATGCTGACCTAACTCATCTTGTATATCATGCTTCAGAAAAATAATCTTAGTTTAGAAAAGAAACAGATATTTAAATGTCCACACAATCATTGTGACAATCTGCTTCCCACCTGGTAAAGTCTGTTTCAGCAATGGCATCTCTAGACTCGGTGTCATTGGTACATAACACGCCTTTTCACTAAGTGTTTCTTCCTGTGGACATTTGGTCCTGATTCTGTTTGCTGCCGTCAACCTGGACCTGCCAATTTTGTGCTTATCCCTTTGATGTTATTTCACATTGTCCTAATATGAAAAAAGAAGTCTGATTATGTAGTGCATTTCACTCCGTGTGGAGTACTTTAAAACATTTTCTTTATTTTCAGAAAACAGGGGTACATTATAGAATATAATGCTAATTTCCTATGAAATTTTAAGATGAACTTTAAGGACAGTGCAGAACTTTATGTTCAGAGTAGCTGCTTCAGACTCAGCCTGTCCTGGCTGAAGGCAAACATTCAGTCTCCTACGCTTTTAGGACATGCTGATGGAAACGTCGAAGAATATGTGAACCAAAACCTCATATCAACAATGGAACTGTGTGAGAGCTTTCTGTGCAGGTTTCGTCTTCACAGGAGCTGCTTGATGGGAAGAGACGCTTCTTCTTGGTCTCAGGCTCGGATTCCGCAGGGTGCGTTTTGATGTTAGGCTTAATCATGGCAGCTAAATCATCCCGGGAGGTGTTCAACATCTGGCTGCAAATTAGAGGTGCAGGATTTTATTATTATAGATGGTGAAACACCACAGCTGTGTCAAGGAATCCATATAACTCAGCAAGAGGATGTGAACAAATTTCAGGATGTAGAGTTAAAATAATTGCCTCTGAAGGGAAGAGCTCTGCCAAAAATATTTAAGTAGTTTCATTAAGTTTTAATCCCTGAGCTCGGAAACTATAATTCCTGAGATGAAAATATGGTATAAAACTAAACTTGAAGGTAGTTTCTGAGAACCAACTAGTTCATGTGTTCTCTAAAATGTGTCTTCTGTAGAATGTGTGACAGTCAAGGTAAGGACATGTTAGTTAAATACATTTTGGTCAACAAGTTAGCATTGCCTTTATAAGCAGAAAATCTAACATTGAAATATACTATATATATTCAGGGTACTCACTCTCATAGAAAAAAATACCAGCAGTAAAAACAGATTGTTACACTTTCACATTCTTAAGATGTAAAGACAAATAGAGTTCAACTGAAGAAAATTTTAAAAATTAACTAACTTGAAGAAAATCAGCATAGAAAAATATAATAGAAAAACATAGATGTCCCAACAAATTAGGAGGTAAAAAGTGATAAGAACTATAAGAGTAATAAAACCCAAAATGTGTAATTGATATTGGAAAAAAAATAGAGGAAAAGAAAGAGCTCTAAGGGATATAACTACATGTATGTTCGAGTGTGTAAAATAGATGACCATATTGCTGAATCTTTGTTGGATCTTTGAACTGAACTGTTTGCAGTCTCACTATTCAAATGTCTACTATGTATCTGTTAATTTTGTAACTTGAACAACTATATCCAGGATGACAATATGTAATTTATCAACTAGTGATTTCTTAATGTTTTTTTCTGTTTTTTCTTTTAGAACTCTGTATTGTTGCTACCCTTTTATTTTGCTTTTTTCTCTTTAAATAAAAAATTTTTTCAATGCATAATTGCTATTGTAAAAAAGAGAGGAAATAGGAAGTGCTATAAAAGACATAACTGCATGAATATTTAAGTGTAGGATTGATAATCATACTTCTAAGTTCTTGTTGGATTGTTGAACAGATCTGTTTGCAGTCTCGCTGCTTGAATGTCTACTTTGTATGCTCTAATTTTGTAACTTGAAGAACTATTTCTAAAAGGACAATATGTAATTTATCAACCACTGATCTCTTACTGTTTATCCTTTTTTTGAAATTCTGTAATATTTCTACATTTTTTCTGTTTTTTTCTCTTTAAATAAAAAATTTTTTAAAAAAAGTAAGAAAAGAATATGGAAGGGAGGACCTAAAAACTAACTTATGAATAAAGAAGTTTTTATTCCTAAATTGTCAATTATCAATTAATTGTACTTCAGACCTTTGCTCTGCTGTTTTTGCAATCATCCAAAAATGCTGTCATTCCCAAATGACAAGTTCATTCCTGTCTAAGAGTTCATCCTGTGTGTTGTTACTAGAAAGTAGACAAGAGAACAGCTATCTTCACTTCTTTATTTAGTAGGGTATCTTTTCATAGTTGAATTCATGTATGTAGTAAAAGAGGTAATTTACACAAAGAGTGTACTCAGAGTATTTATCAATTAGATTGCGATCTTCTATATCTATTCTATTAATTCAATGATCTTGAGCCCAAAGCAGGAAAAAACAAACAAATAAACAAATACAAAATTTTATTGACAAACACCCAAATGTTAGTATTTGATTTAAAAAAACTTCATGCAGCAGAGAAAATGAACACTTCAAGTGTCACCTCCCAAATGCATTTAATGTCTCTGTGTTACAAAATGGAAGTCATATGTCTATGGAGTCAAAACTTTTGGGGAAGAGAATTACATTCCCTTTAATTTTAAAAACAATAAACTTTCAAGTAACTCTGCTTCTCTCTAATAAATATTCTAATTCATAACAACTCTATACCAAATGTGTTTTAAAACCTAGTAACCAGCCTAAAAACATATAATCCTGGAGAAGATAGATTTCTCTATGAGCTTTTATACAACGCAAGCTACATGTGCCTATGTTAGTTGCAACAAAAATCAGAATATAATACAAACCCCAAGGCTCTCAAAATCACTTTCAACCCCTTTTTAAAGCAAAATAATTTCTCATTTCTAGAAGCCTTAATGACGACATTACTAGATGCCAGGAGAGCTGAGCTCCAACTGCTTTGTTACTGTGTATTTTAATTAATCTCCCTCAGCATAATCCCCTGTGGTTCACATATACTTTCCCCATCATCCTTGCTACTTTCTGAAGCAGTTGGAAGAGTCCTATTTTGTGTCTTTATGAAGTGGTATCAAAAAATACAATGATTGTCTGTGCCAAGTGGCACACAGTAGAAAAGCAGCCTCCTAAAAGGATTATGATGTGTCTCATTCACCTAATTCACTAAATCCAGCACATGCAACTTCTGAACCTTTCCCTAAATCAAACTTCCATGAAAAGCAAATGCTTTGAATGGATTCAGGACATCAAGGTAGATACAACAGCATAACTCATGACACTTATGAAAGATATCTCCAAGAACTGCTTCAGAAAGTGACCAGTGAGGGGGAGACTTGAGAAAGACTAACAGCAATAGCCTTTTCCTGTAACTTTTTTTAAAAAAAATGTAAACATTCACTGTGATTTGTGGTAGACTAGACTCTGGTGCAAATACTTCAAAGCACAGTTCCTTGATAGTCAGCCTGGATAACTCTTTGAAACTTGAAGATTTTTGTAAGGTCATTGGCAGAATGTGCAAGTTTTTGAAAGAATGCAATTTCATAATCACAAATCTAAGAGTTCCCAAGTCCTACAAAATCAGAATTTGTGCCTTTTAATTCACTTTCTGTTTCTAAGCAATAGACTATATACAAAATACTTAATAACCTTGTACTTTCTTGTGTAAGATGGATGTAATAGTACTGCCCTTTTTCACAGCCCTGTAGGAGTGTATGTATGTGTGTTTGCATCTATGCTGTGCATGCAAATGTGTATGTATTAAAGATAATAAGTAGCAATTAGATCAACACTATTCCCATGTTGCATGCAAATATAGAAGCATTCTCTCATTTTTACTATTGTTTCTGAAGCACGTGTGATGGTAATAATTTATTTCTTTATCCCTCTGAGATAGCACTGCTTCTCTATTTTTTCAAAGAAAATTGTGGTTAAAACATGTTAAATAATCAACAAAAACTTCATAGCAGAGCAGGGATTTTTTTTTTTAAATACAGGGTCTATTCTGTTTTTCTAGAGACCTTTTCTTTCTTCTTTATGTATATTTGGACTCATTTCAAAAAGAAATGTGATTTCATGACTAATAAGATAGTTTTCTTTAAACTAATTCTGAAACTATCATCACATCAGTTTACGCTGGTAATAAGTAGTGCTAAAAATTATACTGAATTACTTAGGGTTTTTTAAATCCTGATTTATCCTATGTTTATCTTTCTATTTCATGTATGAATTTCTGACTCTGTGATTTCACCTCTTATAGTGTATTAGAATCTTGCCAAGACCCTTTGCTGATGTATATATTTATTTGTCTTTTTTTTCCTCTTGGTTGGTTTAATCCCTATATTTTATTACTCCCTCAGTAGCAGCAAGTATTCTCTGGTGTTGGCACATTCATATTTTATTTCTTTATCACTCTGACTCCTCTTTCTCTCAGCTTCATTTAATTCCAACAATTATATACTTCCCCTCTACAGTCAGAATATTTAACTCTTTATGATTCACCATTGTAAAACTGCATTACACGGTCTTTGTCTGTTAAAATCGCTATTTTCCATAATGATTTCTAGTTAATGCATTCACTTTGAAATGATATTACATTTTCTTTCCACGTTGCCTTCCTTGTCTTCCGCTTCAGTTAAAACTGTTTTTATAACACAAGACGTGCTAAAATCAATTCTCTTTCTCCTTTTCTGTTTACTTTCCTGTTCTATGAGAATTAGCACTGACGGTCACATTGTCCTTCTTTAGAAAATGCTATTCTTTGACTGCTGCAATTTCCTAAAACCCCTCCCAGTCTTCTCATTCCTTTCCATAATCTTTATCGAGCCATCCGCGCTTCCTTCTTGATTTAAAGAAGGAGGGGGAAGGAAGGCTGGGAGAGAGCTTCCGCTCTGCCCCACCCCTTGCAGAAATGAATGACAATGGCCTAAATGATAGTGAGCGTGGGCTGTTTATTCAGAGCTTGCTACAGGCAGGAAATAAACCAGCATCACTGCTGCTCAGCAGAGACTGTGCAGCAGGCAGGGAAATGGGTCTGGTGGCTTCAGGTGTTCCCTGACTGAAGGTTGGTTCCGGGTTGCTGGAGGAGTTAAGCAACGTTGCAGTCTCCTGAGAATGGGCTCGGAAGTATTGGTAGCTTCCCATGTTGGATTCTGAGCTGGCAGGGAGAATAGGAGACTCTAAAAACTAAGGAAGCTGACAATGCTTGTGTTGGTCCTGGTAAGTTTGGGTCAGTGGCTACAGAAGTTGTGTTTTGGTCCCAGGGTGCTGATCAAAGGCCTGTGGCCAGAGTTTCACTTGTGTCCTTGGTGTGGACATTGTTTCTCCCTTACTACAAATTCTCCAGTGAAGCCTCTTTTAGAAATTAGCCTGTTTCCCTACCATAGAACTTACACTAACTATAGACAAAGAGTGGTAGCTGGGAATTCTCTATTTTTACTCTCTTTTATCAACAGACATGTTCATAATGGCCCATGTGGTGACTGGGTTTTCACCCTGGAAGAGGACTTCTCAAATGTTTAGCAAGGCTACCTTTTTGAATGTAGATATAAATTTGAAATAAAAATTTTACAAATATTTAAATTTTCTCCTGACTTACATAGATCAAAT
Source organism: Hydrochoerus hydrochaeris (assembly GCA_004027455.1). Classification (NCBI taxonomy): domain Eukaryota; kingdom Metazoa; phylum Chordata; class Mammalia; order Rodentia; family Hydrochaeridae; genus Hydrochoerus; species Hydrochoerus hydrochaeris. The sequence goes on from PVLA01002167.1 coordinate 118,969, forward strand.
GATTCTTTTAAAATAGAAATACTACATTTGCCTCTCATTTTTAACTTAGTTTGTCAAGAAAAATCTCATTTTTGTTCCATTCTTTAATTTCTTCTCTACCGTGAGTGATGTAATTCCATCCTAAAATCTATATTGTGTCATCTGGACCAGGTATGCTGCAATGATTTGAAACAAGAAACAGATAAATCATGTGCAATTGGTAATAGAGTTATACACTGGCAATAGAAAATGAATTATGATAATCAGCCCTGTTGAGCAGGTATTCTGAGGCTTAATGTTGTATAAATACAAAGCCCTAAGATTTTAGAATTTCATGCAATGCTACCACAAATACTACTATAAATCATGGTACAAAACATTGCCGTATTTCACACATGATGCACATATATTATTTTTCCTCATCTGACAGACACATTTCAAGATTCACTGGGCTGGCTTCGGCTACATTTCTGGATAAAATGTGTCCTGCTCCTCCATACATCCAAAGAGAGAGTGATGTTTCAATAGGTCACATATCACAGCTATGAAGAATTGAACCTGGCTCCAAAACTGAGAAAAGAACAAGCTTTTGACTTTCTTTCCTTGTTACTAACATTTGTGTTGAGACAGTACTGGAACTAGTATTTTCATTTACTCAGATCCTAATTAATATGAAAGGAGCTGCCTAGATATGCAAAGTTCAGCCAATTTTGGCTTATAATGATAAAATTAAGATATATAGTATTTCTGTCAAATGGAAAATTCTTTTTTCATTATAACCATATTTCCTAGCCTCACCCCATTGCCAGAAATTTACAATTGTTCAGATTTCATTTATCATATGTTATTTTTGTCTGTTCCTGAATTTCGCACAAAGTGGATCATATAACTTATGCTCTTGAAATCATAGTCAGAGGCAGGGATTTTCTAAACAGAATCCCAGTTGCACAGGAAATAGTGCTGAGAATCAACAATAATGGGATCAAATTAAATTTAAAAGCTTCTGCATAGCAAAAGTATGAGTCAACAGAGTGAAAACTAACAGAATGGAAAAAAATTGTCATGGATTCCTCAGACAGAAGATTTGTATTTGGAATATAAAAAAGGACTCAAAAATAATTGAACCAGCAAGAGAAAAGTTTCAATGACAAATGTACAAACATAATTAATACACTCATCGCGGAAGAAGAAAAAGCCAACAAATACAGGGAAATGTTCAATGTCACTGGTATTAGACAAATGCAAATTTAAATAACACTGAGAGTCTGTCTTCCACCAGAAGGGATGTCTATCAAGAAACCAATTAATAGCCAATGCTGGAGAGGCTCCAGAAAGAAGGAACCCTTCTGGACTGTTCGTGGAAATGTAAACTTGTATAACCAGGGGAGAATCCAGTATGGAGTCTTCAAAAAACTAAGGCTAGATATTCTGTTTGAACTAGATATTCCCTTTCTGTGTTTTCCCCAAAGGGTTAAAGACATGGTTTTACAGTGATAAATGCATATCCTTGGTTAAGCAACCCAATTTATAATAGCTAAATCTTGAAAGTGGCCCATATATCCATCAACAGATGAATGGATAAATAAAATCTATTTGCACACCATGGAATACTACTTTGCTATGAAGGAAGTAAACTTGGGTTGTTTTTAGAAAAATGGATGCTCCTGGAGACCATTATGTTAACTGAAGTAAATCAGACATACACACATGCCTAAGTGTCACATGGTCTCTCTTATATGAAAACCAGGAGTAAAAAATAAGGAGCAAAATAAAAGATAGGTAATAGGAAGTAGGAATAGAGATCATTCTCAAAGGTGGAGGGGATCAGGAGATGGAGGGAGGAAAGAAATGAGGGATGAAAAATAGAAGGAGTTAGGATGTGTTACCTGTGCCAACTCCACACAACAAACACGAACCCCATGTACAGGAAACAAATGGGTGGATGGAGGCTGGCGAGGAAGAGAAGGCGAAGAAAAGGGATTGAGACGTGTGCACCGGCACCAGCTCCACACACAGAGTGGAGACTATTCACCGCCAATGTGTGCTCACAAGCTAAAGTAAAACAAAGAGGACAATAAGGCAAATGTGCTAGCCAGTAGATCTTTTAAAAAAAATGAGAAATCATAGTAGTTTAATTACCAATATTATTTTACACAAAGAAATTTAACCAAAGTGATATTACACTTTTCTATGACCTTACATTATTGCCAACCAATGCTGTGCTCACACCCGAATAGATTAGAAAAAAGAGCCTGATTTTGATAAATTAAATGAAATTTTTAAGGTTACATAAACAAATACCATTATTGTGATGTGATCATATTGATGTTCATCCTGACAATCAGGGCTCTGTGTCAGCTTTCTCGGCTAACAACCCATGTGTGCTTTGGGGGCTTCCTTGTAAAGATGAGGCAAGACTTGTCTGTAAGGGTGGAGTCTGGTGGTGTTTTTGGTGAAGTTGTAACCTACTCTTTATTGAAAATGTGATATTATCATTTTTTAACCTACATAAAAAATGTGAACCTCCAGTCATCCTTAAACTCCACTATGTCATGGACACACTGTCACCATGTTACTAAGTGGAGTATCCCTTGGAGTGTCAGCCTAGTTCTTAGTGTCCTGACCCAGAAAAGGGGACAAAGCACACACAAAAAATTGCAGTGAACCTATGAACATTCATTGAAGGCAGAAGAGAAGTGTACTGTGCAGAGTGGGAACAGTTGGGTGAAAGCATCTCAGTGGCCCTGAGGGTAAGAGAAAGGGGTCCTTTGTATCCAAAATCCCAGAGTCACCTCTCTTTCATGCAAATAACACATTAGGAAATCCCATGACTCACTTGGCATTATGCCTTGTGAGAACTGCCCTATGAAAAATCTCATTTGGCTTCCTGTTAAATGCAAATGAAGGATCAGAAACAGTGACTTGTGATTGGCCGTGCTCACACACAAATGAGTTGAAAAGAGCACCTCCTGACTGGTCCAGTGACCAGCACTAGATTCAAAGGAAGGATTAAAAATAGCGAATTTTTCATTGGTTCTGTGTACGGTGATGGTGACGTCATTGTGTTGAAGCGCCCTGAAGTGCCATGACCTTGTCTTAAAGGAACAGGAAACCATCGCAGATCTGAGGGACTGGATGGGATTTTGTATGATCATACGATAAAAATGCTAACATGATTTAGTGCTAAAAATAGAGAGAGAGTAATTTCATTATTTGTTAGTATGTGATTGGTGGTGGTACATGTTCCAGTATCAAATATAATCAGCTTTCAACTTGCTATTCACTCTTACTTCTTGGGAAAATGTTTAAAAATTTATTTTTTCTTGATTTTGCCACTCCTAGTTTTTTTTCCATTTTATTAAACAACTACCAAATGTACAATTCTTTAATTTAAAGCATTAAAAATTCTCTTTTCTTTGACTCAGTTTCAATGCCTATTTGATTAGTAATCCCTGAATATTCAATAACCAAACATATCACAGATCTGACACCCTCTTCTCACCCTCGTTTTCATCATCTGGTGTTCACCATCTTCACGCATCCGATTATTGCTTAAGTAGCCTCCTAAATTCGCCATGTCTCTACTCAAGAGTTGATTCTATGAAATAGAGCAAGAAAAATCACTTTCTAATAAAAGAAAATGTTTGTTTTGTGTGTGAAGTGAGTGGTACAATCTTTGTCTCCATGTAAAATTACTGCCTTGTTTTCATGATCTCATTGCCTCAATGTCCAACCTAGGTAGATTTTGATTTTCAATATCCTTAAGCTCCAAGGACTTTCTACCTGCCTGTCTCTGGGAGGGCTTCTCCCAGATCTTACCAAATGGCATCTCTTTTTAATCCACTCGAGGCTAGTTACACTGAGGTCACCTCAAAGACCTTCTTTACCTGGGTTTTAAAAACAAAATGTTTTAAAGGATCGTTTTGCTATCACAGTTGCTTTTCCTGTTGACTTCATAGAATTTTACTGAGAAATAATGTTGTTTTTTTATTTTTAAATATTTTGATTATTTTACCTCCATTAGAATATACTAAAGTAATGATTTTGTTTTTGCTCTATCTTTATTGTATAGCAGTGTATTCAACATATAACAGATGCTTAGTAACTTAAAGGAATTCCATCAAACCACATTAAATTTAGATACAATCTTGGGGATTTTGGTAATTGTTTTTGTTGGTTTTTAGGTAAAGCACATTATAATAAGTTATTATTCTTAGCTTAAATCTAGAGTGAAGCTCTATTTATGGTTTTTATGTTCCTCTCTCTGTTTCTCTCTCTTTCCCCTCCCTTTCTTCTTTCTTACTTTCTTTGATCTAATCATGAAAACAAAAATACAAACAAAAATGCAAATAAGAAAATAAAAAATTCATAGGAAATGTAGAAAAATTCACAAGTAACAAAATTATACATTTGTAAGGATTTTTTCTGGTTAATTTTACTGGAATTAAGACATGTTGGGAAGCTATTTTCTCAAAAATTAAGCCATTTTTAAATAAAAATTCTTATTGAAAAAGTACTTTAAAGGTAAAAAAGACTTATGAAGCTTACAAACTGAATGACAAACTACTGAGATGTATAACAACAGAAAGATACAGGAGGAAAGCTTTTCTATGGAAAACTGAATAACGTAAGACACGAATTTTCACAAATTCATTTTAGACAATGTTATCATAGAATGTTAGAAAATTTAAAATTGATTTGATCAATTTTAGTTAGTAGTAAGAAGAAAGTGCTAATATTACATTCAAATAAAGAGGGAAACAATAAAATTAAGTGGTTTATCTAAACAAAATATTAAGACAACAAATAAAAATTATAAAAATATTTTCTAGAGAGAAAATAGAAATATCTAGTTATTATGTTCAGATTTTAAACTCAGTTGGATCAAACAGATGAGAAATTATATTATCAAATTAACATAATTATGATTAGGTATTCATATAAATGCTTTTATTTTGTTTGGTTAGGGTTAGCATTTGCACAAATTTTTAACTATCTATATCCCATGGTACTTCTTGTGTTTATACCTATAGACCATTGAGTGATAGTCTTTGAAATATACACCTAAAAACAAAATTAGTTAGTCATATTTAAGTTAAGATCTGTGTATATCCTGTTTTTTTTTTTATTAAATTTTTTGGTACAATAGTTCTACTTATTCTATCTTCCAGTAAATGTAATATTTCTGCTTTTACATTTAAGCTTTGATCCACTTTGATTTTAGTTTAGAGCATGGTGAAAGATGTGGGTACAGTTTTAATGTTCATCATTAATGGACTTCACCTCGAGGGTGTACTCTTATTGAAATCAATCACACACACACACACACACACACACACACACACCTGTAAATACCACATTGCTTCTCCAGTGTGAAAAATTGGAAGTTGTAAATAAGGACCAAAATGTATAATATAACCAAAATGTTGTGAAATCTGAAGAAAATTTCCAAATGGAGAGGAGAACCAGGGAGGGAGAGGGGCAAAGGAAGAAAGGGAAAAGGGAAAAAATGATAAGAAGGAAAAAATGGAAACAAAGCTTTGTAAATAGGGAGGGGATGAGGAGTCGAAAGCAGGATAGGCGGGGAAAAGAATCAAATTTTATAAAAAATGTAGTAGCTTTAGATCCACATAAAATCATGTTCATCCTAGGGGATTGGGACCTGTCCACGACATATTTTGATGGTTTTTTTTCAAACCCCTCCCCTGCCTTCAGCCTCTCTTCCTTTCAGTATTTACAAAGATTTGTTTTTATTTTATCCTTTCTTTCCTTAAATTTTGTCCTTTTACCTTCCTTCCTTTTCCCCTTCCTTCTCTCTCGTTCCTCTTTCCTTCTGAACAATTTCTTCCTGTTTCACAGTATCTATTGTGAATTCTGGCCCTTGTCTCTCCTTTCTGTTTCTCACATCAGGGAGACAATGCAATGTACACACGTGTGTTTGATTTACTGAATTTAAGGGTGTGATCTCAAGGTGCATGCCTTTACCTGGAAGTATCCAAAATATATATATTCTGTTTTAAATTGACTTAATTTCAAGTTTTTGATCTCAGAGTCTTATAAATATCATCTCCATACCATCTCAAATTTACGCTGACCCTAATTTTAGGTTAGACGTGTGTTTCAATGATTATTTTCATATTCTTTTCATAATGGCCATACTGATAGACACTTCAGCTATTTGTCAGTTTCTATATAACAATATCACTGCCAGTACATGTAATATGTAGGTTTCTGCTTTTTCTAGTTAAATAGTTATAAATGATACCTTGCTGCGGCCTTATTGTTACTTCTACAATTATTTATAGATATATCATCATATACTTGATAACTTCATAGCTTTACTTTCTTGAATGTTTATATTAATTACCATTTTTATGTGTGTATCATGATATTTCTAAAAGCAAAATATTAGGTTCAATAAAGTAACTGAATATTATGATCTTAAGTAGCATTAAGTAGGTCAAAGCAAACATTGTCTCAATAATGCAATTCCTTTATAAAATTTTTAAAGAATATTCAATAATTATTTCTACTCTTCAAATATTACCTAATTAACCTCTTTACCTGATAATAATTTTTATCAGTATTTAAAAATCAGGTATGCATTTTAGTTCGCTGGACTAAGGCAGTTCCTTCTTACCTGGTTCCATAATCTTTCTTACATTGCATTTGAAATAGAAAAAGAACAAGTTAAGGAATTAGGAAAGATACCTGTAGCTTTTCCTTAGAATTGAAAGTTTAACTGCAGCCTTGTTTACGATTGGCAGAACTCCATGCTCTGTGTTTGGTTACTGCTAAGATGTCCTTGTCACAGTCACCTCCTCACAGAGATTTGAGTGAAGAAAATTGTAATCCAACCTGTCTGATTTAGATTCGAAAACAGTAGTTTTTAAAAGAATTATATACATTTTGTTTATTCACACACAAAAAATGACTTCCATTATTCTGATGAGATAATTCTTAAAAGGATAATGATACGAATCATCAGTTTTAATCTCTAAGGTCAGAGAGCAGAAAATCTCAGTTTCCTAAGTCTCTTCCAGTTGTTAAATTACTGTTGTCTCTTTGTGCTAGAAAAATAGTTATTTTATTTTTTTACCCAGCTGCATTCTCTTAGAGGTAGAGGGTTTAACTTAAATTAATTCATGGCACCTTTGCCCTGGAAATAATTCTATCTTTCAAGTCAAGAATGCACTTCATGGGGAAATGATCTTTTAGTATATTTGACAATTAAGAATTGACTTAAGAAATGCAGATGACAAATAAGCATAAACAATTGCATGTATCTTTGCTTCTTTTGACAGTCCCATGGGGAAATATGTATATCTATTTTCATTAGGCCAAGTTTTGATAATGACTTTCCCTTTAAATTAGAGAAAAATCTTAACAGACTGCTACATGGTCAGGTTTTGTAAGTTTAGTATTCTGAAAAGTGTGTTAATGTTACCTCCACATTGGCTAGATTTATTGCTGATGAATAATCATTCTTTAATGTGACCCCCAATTCCAAATCAAGCATGTTATGCTCGATTTTTGGTAGGGCAATTTCAACAATGCTGGTATAGATATTAATATTTGTCAGTCTCCCTCTGTGTCCTTGGTTAATTCATTAAATTCTCAGGTAGCTGAGTCTCTTCATCTATTAAATTGATGATATTGTACTTGTCAAGAATAGAAGAAGAAAGACCTAATTAAGAGCATGAAAGGCATTTAGTGCTAACAAGTAAAAAAGAAATGGTTAAGATGAACAGAGTTAAACTTTATTATTTGCACTACACAACTATCAAACATAGTTACAATACTCATTTTATTTTTTACCCAAATGTATTTGTAATTTGAGTACACCCAGCAAAAATGCAAATTAAGTTTTAATTCATAATATATATCAGTCTATTCTTAATGAGAAAGAGAAAGAAGATAGATGGTGATAAATCTTGAAGGAAAAAGCTTGAGATAAAATACATTATGTATAATGCTAACACAAGTAATTAATAGCAAGAAAGTATGTGTTTGTAACACCATTTAAATACATAGATATGACTAATTCAGTTGGTGGGTGAACCAATCTTCACAATTTCCCTAAAATAGTCTATTTAGTTCCTATTGTTCCTTTCTTCAGTCAACATATACAGCAACTGACTTCCACTCCCGACTCTAAACTATGTCCCCACTGGTTAAGGACTAAATTTAGACTCTGGTAAAAGTTCCAAGTTCAGGAACTCCAATAAACCACTTAAATAATGGCCTTTCCCCAGCCATACAAATAGGCATGTGACGTAATCTATGATACTCCAATAAACAATAGATTTATGGGCTTGATGGGATTTCTGTGAAATAAATTTATTTATAGAAAATATTTTTAAAATGAATCTGTACAAGAAATAGAAAATGTTCTCTATGTACAGACATCTTGATATATCAGAGTATATAGCTGCAAAATCTTGAACCATTTATAAACAGGTTGGATGACAAGTGATGTCCACCAGAAATGCAACACTGTGGAAAAGGAAGATACAGCACAGTAAGACCAAAGAGCCAGTTGTCTGGCTGTAGGAATTAAATCTAATTTGTATTTCCTCTACCTCTAGACTTGTAGGTAAATGAATAGTGCATTTGCTTCTTGCTTAAGAACAGAACCCTCTGCCTATTGCTCAGGTGGTAGTGTACACACCCTTAGTAAGGTTATTTGCACAAACTCCTTCTTGAAGGATGTCTCTGCATTATTTCTGTTGAAAATCTTAAGGTGCCTCAGAGAAAACCATTCCAAGTGATGTAATGACAAATGATCAATTTACAGTGAGCCTTTCAATGCTATTTAACAATACTAAAGCTCAACAATGCTAAAAAAGATTGAGACAATAAGGAAAATGGGGATCATAGCAAAAATTCTGGTGCTTATCATGAGGTAATTATATTCAGCTTAATTAAATTAATGTTTTTTCTGAGAAGCTACATTGTTTGAAACAATGTAGAAAATGATACAAAGGAATAAAACTAAACAAAATATAGTTCCTGTCTTCAGAGATTTTTACATCATTTGGAAATACACAACACAATAAAAATAACCAGATGGTTTGTAGGAGATACAGTTAGATATTTCATTTACAACAGGGTTTGAAATATTTTGATGAGTGAAAAACTATATTTTATAAGCAAGGACCTGGACTTAAAAATGCAAACAAATCAAAAGAAAAAAAGCTCAAGAAATTCTAAAGATAGAAATTACATTACTTGATGGGGACAAGTCACTAAGGGAATTCAATGATATATGTGAGATAGCACAGAAAAATTAGTGAATTTAAATGTAGTTAATAGGAAAGAAAAAATTAAAGTGGGTAGGAAGAAGAGAAAAAGTAGTAAATTTGAAACTGTGGTTTAAAGAAAAACTGCAGATTCGGGCCAAAGAATTTATTCACGACTGTTTCCTTTCAAGGAAATTCACTGCAAATAAAAAAATTTCCTAAACATTTTTTAAATTTGCACTTTATACACTTGCAAGAAATAGTAATTACATTCATTTGGAAGATTTGATAAACACACATTTCATCTTAATCAAGTTTACTTCCTCCTACCCTCCTGTCTGTCCTATCTTCCCACCCATTTCTGATCACCATAAAGGCTACTTCCCTGTGTCTTATCATCATTATTGTGTGTGCTCTATAAACTAGTTATATTTTATATCTTTTATGCTAGAGAAATAACACCATATTTATACATCTGTTTCTCCTAGAATTATATTTTCAGGATGCCTCAAATCTCCTACAAATGATTCAAATTTATCCTTCTTTATGGTTGAAATAGATGTATAATTAATTTTTTGAGAAATCTCTATACTGATTTCCACAGTGGTTGTACCAGTTTACATTCTTGCTAAAAAGAGAGGAAAAAAAATAGAGAAAACCTCCTCTTTCATTGTGAACTTGACAGCATTTTTTTTCTGTTCTTGATAAGAGCCGTTCTTTTTGAAATAAGATGGAATCTCAGTGTCGTCTTGATTTTATCCATTGGCCAAAGAGGCTGAAGTTTTTAAATGGGATCTGTGCTGTTTTATCAAAGAATTATCTATTCATTTCACTTGCCCTTTTTTATTGGCTCTTTATTTTGGGGATTTATTTTTTTAGCTATTTGTATATTTTGGCTATTAGTTCTCAGTCCAAAGGATAACTAGAATCACTGTAGCTGTTGACCAAAAGCATGCATTTTAAGAAGAGCAAGAAAAAACTTAAGAAATATTTTATAGAAATACTTGGTTATTCATGAGTTAAAATCAAGTTTTCTAATAAAAGCATGATAGAAGTCTGAGACTCACAGGGAAACAACTGACAAAAATTTTTTTTTACAGAAAGACAAAAGTCTCTAAACTATATATTTTTTAAAAAATCACTAATTGCTAAAGTCTACACAGAATAAACACAAAATAAATTATACCAAATTCCACAGTCCATGCAATGAACATCACAGCAAAGAAATGTCTTTAAAATAATTAAGAAAAACAAGCCAGGACTTAGAAGGGAATAAAAATACAAGCAAAAATTGAATACTCCTAACAGGTGAGATCAGTGGGCATTTGGATGATGTATTCAAATTGTTAAGAGAAATATTATTGTTCAGAAATTTATACTTAAGAAAATCATGTTTCAAACATAAATGCACCAACTGCTTTACAAAACTACCAAATAGGGAAAAAAGGAGATGAAGGGAGGAAAAAATAAGAAGCAAAATATATCAAGTACTGGTACAAATTCCCTATGATGAATGCTGTCATTTTATATATCTAAAATGTTACAATAAAAAAGAAATAAAAAGAAAAAATCAGTGTACCATTTATGACAAACCAATTTCTAACCTTATGTGAATTAAAGAAAAAGTGAAAGCATTCTCCCTAAAATCAGGAACAAAATGGATATCCACCATCACCATTCCTTAACACCCAAAATTTTAGGCAGAGCAATTAGTGAAAAGAAGAAAACTGAAGGAATTTGAATAGGAAAGGAATAAGTTAAATTACTCTTATTTTCAGGTAATGTTATGTTTAATATAGAGGATATGCTTTACTGCTAACAAGACACTACTAAGAAAGAAACAAAATCACCAAAGTAGGTGAATAAAAAATCAATATTGTTCATAGACATCAACAATGAATCCACTGAGAAAAATCGAGAACAATACAATTCATAAGAGTTAAAACAATAAGCACTGCAAACCTTGGAATTTTCCCAACCAGAGAAGTGAAAGATCTCTCTAACAAAAACTATGACACTCATAAAAAAGATTAAAGAGGACATTAGAAAATGAAAAAATATTCCATTTCTGAATAGAGAGGAATAACATTGCCAAAATGGGTATAATAGTCTGTATTAGCACAAGCAATACATAGATTAGCACAGTCTTCATCCAAATATCATCAGCTATTTTCACAGAACAAGAAAAAAGTTCTAAAATTTATGTGGAAACAGAAGAGCCCTGGAATACCAAAGCAATTCTGGGCAAGAAGAGAAAAGCAGAAAGCATCAAACACCAGACTTCATGCTATAATAACACAAAGCTACAGTAATGAAAGCAGCTTGTCACTGGCCCAGAAAAAGGCTTATTGAATAGTGGAATGGAATAAAGGATGCAGAAATAACCCTAAGCATCTTCAGTTATCTGATTTTTTACAAAGGAACTAATAATGTATTCTGGTGAAAAGAGGACATTGCATAGCAAATGGTGCTGAGAAAACTGGCTATCAACATCCAGAAGACTGAACCTTGATACATATCTCTCACACTGTACTAAAATAAAATCTAAGTGGAGGACTGGGGATTTAGCTCAGGGGTGCAAGCACCTGCCTGGCAAGTGCGTGGTCATGAGTTCGATCCCCAGTACCAAAAATAGATACATAAATAAATAAATAAATAAAATTTTAAAAATCGAAATGGATCAAAGATCTGTGTATAAAAAAGAACATTGACTCTATTGGAAGAAAAATATAATACTCTAAAATATAGACATGGGCTCAGATTTCCTGAACAGAACTCTAATTGCCTAAGAAATTATACTAAGCATCAATGTACTGCATTAGACAGCTTCTGTGGAGTAAAGATCAACAGATTGAAACACCCCCCCCCAAAATAGGAAAAAATGTATTAGCTTAGGGATAATTTGTAAAATAGATGAACAACTCAAAAATTATACCTAACCAAAAAGACCCACTCCAAAAACAGACAATTGAAGTGAATGACACTTCACAAAAAACAAAATATGAATGATCAAAAAGCACATGAGGAAATGTTTTTGTATTTTTGGCATTAGAGCAAATGTAAATCAAAAGAATACTGACATTCTACATTACCCCAGTAAGAATGGCCATTATCAAGGACTCAAAAAACAACAAATACTGCCAGAACTGTTGGGGAAAAGGAGACTTCACTGGTCAAAAAGAACATTGATGTAATTACTTTAGAAATCAGTATAAAGCTTCCTCAAAGAACTAAGGATAGAAATTTCATGGATCCAGTTTTATTAGGCTGCCTCACTTCCCAGAAGAACTAAAATCAACATGTTGCAGTGATATACATCCACACTCATGTTTATGGCAGCACCTTGAAAAATCAAGCTGTCTGTACTATATGTCTATCAACAGACAACTGGATAAGGAGGTGTTATATACACAGTGGAATATTACTCAGACATAAAAGAGGTCTAATCTTGAGTCTTTTGCAGGTAAATGTTTTGATTTTGGAGCTGCAATTCTAACTGAAATATCAGACACAATAGATTAAATGTACATGATATCACTATTCTGAAAGACTCAATATATTAGTACTTTAATGAGCAAATGAAGAGTCACGCTAAGAAACAGGGAGAAGGTGTTGGTAAAGATAGGAAGGAGAGAGAGGGAACGGTGGCCGCTCCAGGAGAAGTACAATGTAACAACACTCAGTGTGTTTACTTTTCAAACTCCCAAGTGGAATGTAATTACTGTTTATTGAAAACATGTACTTAAACAAATCCAAAAAAATTGTAAACCAAAGAAGGCAGTTTCAATAAATAACATCGGAGAGAGTGCATTGCTTACAAATTTAGGTTTTGAAAATAATAAAATAAATTCTTTAACTTCAAATAAAATGGCAGGATATAAAAGCTGGGACCATAGTTAACCATTTAAAATGCCTTTAATTCACATCATATTGGTGTAGAAATATGAACAAAAGTAGAATGCAAATCTAAATGTAAAAGTAAAACTATAAACTTTGGGAAGAAAATACAGGAAAAATTTTCACCTGTGTGTGTAGCCAAAATAAATATATGTTGATGCACAAAATTTAATATAAATTGTTATAGCAGTATTAATTATAATAGTTCAGAATCCAAGTTAATTCTAAATTGGTCAGGGACTCAACAGACAAAATGTAATGTATGCACAAAATGCAGTAATATTCACCAAAATTGCATTACTAAAATATGCTGAGGCATTGATTACTGTAAACATGCTGTGCTGATTTTAGACAGCCAAGAATAAATATTTTAAAATTATAGAATCTATATACACAAAAAGTTCTGAAATAGATGATGTTATAGATGCATATGGCCAACTATTGGTTTCCTAGTACTGTAAGTGAAAAGAGAGACAGGGAATAACTGAGAATGTGGGAGCATTGGAGGTAACTGAGATGTTCAAAAGCTGTAGGTTGTGAAGGTAAAAACTGTATTGTGTGTGTTTACCGAAAAGCACCATAACTTTACTAAAAATGACCTATCAGTGAAATCTGACTTGCTTGATTTAAAGAAATAATTAAATGTGTACAGGGATGCTATTACTTTTTGAGCATTGTCTTTGTATCCAGCTATACTACCAAATTTAGTTATTAAATCTACAGGTCTTTTGGTGAAGTTTTTGAAGTCTTCTATGTAGAGTATCATGCCATCTGCAAATAACAATAATTTAACTTCTACTTCTCATCTCTTTATTCTTTTTCTTGCTCTTGTCTAATTGTTTTGACTAATGTTTCCAGAATTGTACTGAATAGGAGTAGTGTCTTTCTGACTTTAGAGTGAAGCCTTTCAGTTTTTGATGATTTTTCAGTATAATATTGACTGTTGCTTTTTTTTTCAAAGATAACTTTGATCAGATTGAGATAAACACCCATCTATGCCAATATTCTGTAGTGTTTTTATCATAACTGGTTGTTATACTTTATCAAATACTTTTTCTATGTCTGCTAAGCTGACCATGTGATTTTTGTCCTTGGTTCTATTGAATCAAATTGTATTACATTTATAGATTTGTATATGTTGATGCATCCCGGAAATACATCCCGCTTGAAGGAAGGCAGAAAGGTAAAGTATTTTTTTTAATGTATTAACTTTCTACTTCTAATGATTCACCTGAGAAATATGTACTCATTTTAGATAATCATTTTTAGATTTAATCTTTAAACTTGGGAGGTTTTATCCTTTAAAGTTCTTTATATATTCTAGGTATTAGTCCTTTGCCTGAAGTCTAGTTGTGAAAATTTTTTTCCCACTCTGTGGATTGCCTCTGCACTCTGTTGGTGATTTATTTTGCTGCTCAAAAGCTTTTGTTTTGTTTTTTGAGCCAGAATCTTGCTTTTGGTCAGGCTGGCCATGAATTCTGTATGTAGTTCAAGCTGGCCTAGAACTCAAGATGATACTCCTGTCTCAGTCTCTCAAATTATGGGATTAGAGAAGTGTGCCACCATAATCATCCCTGCAAAATCTTTTTAATAAGATGAGATCCCAGTTGTTGCTTCTTTGTAATATTTCCTCTACTCTTGAGGTTTTGTTCAGTCTTTCCTTAGCCTCTCTTCCAGCAGATTTCATGTGAACCATGTTGGAGATACTCAGATAAAATCAACTAAAAACACATGTAATAGGAACAAGAGGAGGAACATAAGTCCAGATGCCAAAATCAATCTGAAATGATACACTTGTAGATCAAACTAGTGACTGGCATAAAACTTTATAAAACAATGAAGCAAGCTAAAAGGCTTTTCATGCAACCTTCATTTACATGTAGAGCAGGAACTTCCATTCTGGGAAGTTTGGATTGTAAAATACTTCACCTTTCTGAAGTCCCTAATGATAAAAGAATAGCTAAAAATCTTAATTTGAGAGTTTGGAATCTGCACCAGGGTGGTGGCTCAAGCCTGGATTACTAGCAGTTGCAAGGCTGGGATGTGAAGCTGTCAGATTTGAGCCCAGTCTGGGCATCTTATTGATTTTTTGAGAACTTGACTCAAAATGAAAGACTAATAAGGACTGGAGTCATCTCAGTATGAAGGGCCATGGGTTCAACCCCCGGTAAATGAAGTAAGGAAACAGCTCAGGTATATAGTGCTTGCCCTTGATGCTGGAGGGCCTAGACCAGTGGTATTGAACCCAGGGCATACAAAGCTCAACAGGAGTGCAGAGCCCTCTCTGGCAGAATGTGAGCTAAGTCAGCCTAGGGAAGATCTGACAAATTATCTGCATGTGGACAACAGCCATGATCACATTCATTAGGCAAAAGCACACTAACATCTAGATTTTATCTTTCAATAAAAACGGTTTGCATCATTGTAAGCACTATTATCATGCTTTTCTTTTATGACAAACATTGTTAATGTATGAGTTGTTATTGTTGTTTGTAAACTGAATCTGCAGCATTCAGGTTGAACTGCAGTGTCAGTGTTTTGTGACAGATAAGTGGTTGTGAGTTGCAATTCTAGCACTCATCTCTAAAAGTTTCACTGTCGCTGGCCTAGGCTCATCCTTCGGCACATTTTTAAACAATATAAAACCTGAAATCATAGAAACAGGAATGAGAGCTGAAACATAAACTTAGACAGCTGGAATTAGACAAAAGTCTTCAGCATAAAGAATAATTTAAGCACAACAGAGTCTGTCTCCTCATTCTACCTCCTGACACATGCATGAGGTAGGTTAAGTATGTGAACATTTTCTTAACCATCAGGGAGATTTTTCCATTTTATGAGTCCAAGTCAGAGGGGAAAAAGAACATGTTTATATTGCCATGTGTCTTTCATTAACATGATTCTTAGTGGTTTATGCTGAGGCTCTGAATGACCGCATTTTACTACTGTAGTGCAGCCACAGGACTAGGCCTCAGCTATTGATGAAGCTTAACTGCAAAACACGTCAGTGGATGCGCTGGGACATAAGTCTGTGTGTGTCTGTGTGTTAATACTCATACAAACACCAGAGATCAGGCTGCTATTTGTAAATGAAACTTCAAGAACGCATCCTAAACTCTCATAATAAAACTGTGCATGCAGCTTCTTTCATAAGATTCTTTTTCCTTAGTTCTCCCAGACACTATATGAAATTCCTGGACGCTGGTGGGCTAAACAATACACATTCATTTGTCCCAGTTCTGGAACCTTGAAGTCTGGGGTAAAGGTACCAGCAGGGTGGATTCTGGTGAAACCCCTTCCAGACTGCAGATAGTATCCTGTCTTCACCTGGCAGAAGGAGAACTAGCTAGCTCTCTGGCCTCTTATAAATAAAGTTGTCTTATTTAAGAGGACTTTATTCTCAAGGCATGATTAAAATTCTACAAAGCATCACCTTCCAAATACCAATACATTGTAATTCTTGTTTCAAAACATGCATTTGGGAGAAGTGTACAAACATTTAGTCTATTGCATATTATGTACAAATTAGATATCACTGAAAAGTACATTGAGTGATTTCTAAGATTAATTAGATATTCAGAAGTTTCCACTCTAGACTATGACATTTTAAATATTTCTATGTGTTTTGAATGAGAAATAGTCATGAAGACATTTCTTATATACATATGGCAACTTGAAGTTGTATGTATGAACTGACTGGCAGTAGGCTCAACTTTTTTTAAGTGTTTTGGATTCTGGCCACATTCTTACTGTGTTACTTAATCACAGCGTGTTTGAATGGAATAGTCCACAAATTTACAAAAGACTTACATACGCCTGTCTAGGTACATAGTTTTTTCTTTCATAAAAACTGTAATTGGACACCACAGATAGTAATATCAGCAAAATTATAATAAGCAGAAATAAGGTACAGGGATTGCCCTGACAGTTCCACACAGTGTAAAAGCTGGGGAGCTGTGATGAGATTCGGGCAAGCTAGGTCCTCTATTATTTTCATTGATTGCTCTTTTGTAAAAATCTTCTTTCTTTTGTTCACACATATTCAACCTCAAAGGCTTAAGCTTTCTCTCATGTTTAATTTTGTTTTATATTTTTATTTACTATTATAATGTGTTGATAGACTTTATTGTCTTGAATACTTCCTTTGCAAATAAGGTATGAAATTAAAAGATGCACCTATTCAAATCTTTATATTGTGCATAGTGAAATAAGACATAATCCTTTGACTATTTTTTATAAAATTAAAATTTTAATCTTGGCCCTCAGTGAGGCAAAGATTACAATGGATTTAATTTTTTAACAATATCAGTTCTGTAATTTAAGATATTATCCCAGCATATACTTCTACCTAATCTGCAAAATTTCATAATTTAAGTACATTTTTATATTAGTTAATTTAATTTCTTCAATGTCTCCTAATTATTTTTTTTACTTGCTCCTCTAACTTTTCTGGATCTTTGGAGGTGGGTCATAGACCTTTTTTCTGTTTTTCTTTTTTGTTCTGTGTTTCACTAACGCTTGACACCTTGCTTTAAAAGCTATATAAAATCTACATGAAAATGTTCAAATAAGAGGAGACACAAAGGATGGGAGGGGAAAAGGAAAGAAAAGATAAGGCAAAAATGAAAACAAACCCTTTGTAAATATGGAGGGAGAGAGGGGTTGAAGGGAGAAGAACAGAATGGGGAAAAAAAGAAGCAAGATATACCATGTACAAGAACAAATTCCCTATGATTAGTGTGATTGGGATGAATATCTAAAATGTACCAATTAAGTTTTTAAAAGGCATAAAAATAACATATTATTGAATGCAAGACTAAGAATGTGTCCTGGCACTGACTGCCTAGAAATGTATACATTTCACAAAGATAATCCTGAGTAACAAGAGTAAAGCAGGAGACATCACAACCCTGGACTTTGAGCTGTATTACAAGACTATAGTGGTTAAAAACACCATGGTACCAGCACAAAAACAGATGTGAGAATCAGAGGAACGAAACAGAGCCTGCATCAAAACCTGAGCATATTCAACTAATTCATCTTTGACGAAGAGCCCAAACAATGTACTGGAGATAAGATAGCATCCTTAATAAACAATGCTGGAAAAATTGGATATTCTCGTGAAGAATATTGACTTTAGACCCATATATATTGCCATGGACCAAACTAAAATCAAAATAGATCAAATATCCAAATGTTAGAAACACTTGACCAGCTAGAAAATACAATAGGTGAATCTATTGAAGTCATAGGTGTATGTAAGGACATTTTGAACAGAATACAAGTTGCACAGAAAAAACAAACAAGAACCAACACAAGGAATCATATTTAAAAGAAAAAGCATTCTGAATAGTCAAAGAAGCAACCAAAAAAAGTTAAAAGACACCTGTCAGAATGGGAAAAAACTGCCAGTTCTTTGGGAAACAGAGAACTAACATGTAGAAAGAATTCAAAAAAATTAGAGAACCCCAAATGAAAGACTCAATAAAAAGCAGACAAAAGAAAGGAATACACACTTTACAGAAGAGATGGAACTAACCAATAAATACATAAGAAAATGTTCACTGTCACTGGCTATTAGAGAAGTGTACATTAAGACAATGAAATTCCATCATATCCAAGAAAGAATGGTCATAAGTAAAGAAAATAACAAATGCTGTTGAGGTTGCTAGGGAAAAAGAACCCTCATTGGTGGGAATATTAACTAGTAGAACCATTTTGTAAATCATTACAGGGAGTTTTCCAAAAACAAAAGTAGAAATTCCATTTAACTTAACAGTTCCACTTCTATTTATCTTGCCAAAAGAGTTAAAAACATCAGACTGCAGTAATATATCCATGCCCATATTTGTAGAAGTTCAAGTCATTGTAGCTAAACATCAGAAAAATCCTGTGGGCCCATCAAAAGATGAATGCATAAAGAAAAACAAAGAAATAAAGAAAATGGGGAGAAGGGGGAGAGAGGAGGGTTAGGAGAGGTAATATGATTGAAATATATTATATGCATTTAAATTTCCCCCCAGGTGGAGTGAAAATTATTAAAGTATGTGGTGTGTGTATGAATTTGCCAAGATAAAGCCAATTGTTCTGTATAACAAACGTACAACTAAAAGAAGACATGTAAAAATAAGGTTTCAGGATTAATTCAAAACATGAACTCAGGTTTAAATATTCCTAAAATGACTTCTTCATAGATAATTCTTGATTATATGAGATTTTCAGCCAATTTACCTGGCCAATTTTACCCCAAAGCAAAACTCTCATGAAATAAAGGAAATGATTTGAGTCCCTATGAACACAGAGCTAATTTATATCATTCTACATATTTCTAGAAGCCAAATTTGAAATACAAGTTAATATTTATTAAAAATGAAAGTGATATCTGGGGTAACTTTTATTTTTAAGATAATCACAGCATTTCAAGAGTTTCTTTTTCTTCATCAAATAGATTTTGATAAAAAGAAAAGGTATGAATAGACATTTTCCTTAAAATTAGTGAATAAATAACGTGCAGAAGGCTAAGAGCTTATATTTTCCTCATTTTAACCTAAACTTCTGTCCAAATACCAAAATTTGCAAAACAATGATGAATTTTACTCATCAATTACTCTTGTAAGTTTTGTATTAATATTCTCCTGTTTTAGTAACTCATTATGGGAAAAGATTGATTTATATCTCAATAGATACAAATTACTTTTAGAACCACCATAAACTATAACATCAATTTTTAGTTTCATAACTGCTTATAAAATAGATATTTAAAAAGATAAAATTAGCAGAATTGAGTTGTCTTGAATTAAAACAAGGAACTCTGGTTTTCAAAACTGAACCGAAGTATGCTTTTTACTGAAAAATATAAAACTCAATGTCATATCAATTTTCTTTTCTATTTTAAAAGATCCAACTAATCCCCATAAAAATTAAAACGACAAAGAATCTTCAGAAGAATCTTAAAAAGCAAACATCACTTGTAGTTTCCTCTATCTAGAGTCAAGAATCATTGCTAATGCATATGTTGCTTCTAATCAAACAACTAAATCACAAGTGCAAATACTAGAACAGATGGCAAAATCTTTGAACATTAGAGTTTATATCTGAAAAATGGACACTTTATTTTAAAATTGCCACTTGGGAACATAAAGTGCTCTCATGAGAAAAACACATTTTATACATTAAAGGTTGTCCATAAAGTAAAGGCAGATGTTTAAATGACTGATTAATTAACACAAAGCAAACATTTACCTACACTATGGGATTGAGTGCAATTAAGATGAAACCTTTAAAACAGTCTGGGATACATTGTATGCAAAGCAATATGAAACATTTTGACTTTTATATTTTCTGTCTTTTAACCACAATTAATGTGAAACAGTTAAAAATGTTAACTGTTATTTTTGTACTTTGATTTCAATAGATTTGTTGTTGTTAAAAAAAAGTCCTTGAAACTACTGGGTATTATTAATACAAATATTATTTTTCAATAATTACACAGATATGTTAAATGTTTATCAAGGGACACTTGAGTGGCCCTAGGAAGGGCTTGTTAAGGAATTTGTGAGACAGTCTCTCACAAGTTGTCACTATGCAAAGACATATTGAATAGTGTACATAATATAATCATAAAATCATATAAATGCTCTACAACCATAGAAAAAAAAGAATAAAATTCCATCACTTTTTCTCTCAAGACATTAGGAAAGAAACCATGATGACATATGCATTTTGTAACTTCATTATTTTCATGGTTAAAATGACAGGATAAAAAGAATACTGTGGGTACAGATTAACAGAGTGACAGTGCGTTATAGTTTCTAAAGGGATAGGATCTACTAACTTAATATATCAAAATGGTGGCATCAATATAGTTTAAGAAATAATAAACATTAGGATTTATAAGGTAACTCAAATTTTATTGATGACAAAAAGATTTATTTGTCCTATTAAAGGAAAGAAAAAAAAAGTGATAGTGCCTTATTTGAAGTAGTTGAAATACACATGGAGTGTAAATGGGAAGAAAGCCTTCCTTTATATCCAGATGGATTTTCTTCTACATTGAAAAGAGTGATTTGTGGACTGGTAAACATAGAATTAATGTTATGAATAAGCATTAGTATTAAAGAGAGATGTTCAGGAAAATTTTTAAAAAGCGTATTAACATTTTATTAACCAAAAGAAAAGTAGTGAAGAACCTGAGTTAATGGTGCAGAGGCTAACAAATAAGCAAATCTAAATAGCTAAAATAAAATGAAATTGCTAAGATAAAACAGTAGCATTCATAGGTTTACAGAACTAGTAGTGGTAATAAATCATTAACTGAGGATTCTGCTCAACACGAAAAATTCTAAGGACTCATAATAAGTCTTCAGTAGTCTCTTGAATGCAAATTGCCCAATGAAGGATTTTTAGTTATTTGATCCAACTCTTACTAAAAACCTCTTTTAAAAACGACTAAAAAACAGTGTTACAGAATTTCACATCAGCGTAATAGGATATTACCAATGGTTAATACATTGTGAATTGTTATCTTCAAAGTAGTTGCTCAGATTACAAGATATAGGCATGAAATATGATGGAACAATGAAAGCAGACACTATTCTTTTGATAAACTAAAACCTTGGTTTTGAACAGCTAGCAGAAACGATTTTGATACAGCAGGTAAATATTAACTCATTATAAAAAAAGGAAAGTGCCTGAAAATTGTAGGAAAGGTAGGTGGTGATTTCTCTCAAACTTTTTTACAAGTTACAAAACCATGAACTAAATTACAAGATCACAAAATGCCTCAAGAGAGTAATTGTACAAAAAAGTTTAAATATTTCTTTTCTAATATGCTTCAGTTGCATGGTAAAAGAGCATTAAAAAGGCAAATAAAGCATCCTCTAAAAAGAACAAAACAAAACAAAACAAAAAATTATTTTAAGAAAGCAGAGGAGAGGGGAAGTGAAGGACAACTTACTAATGTATTTTTATGAAAATGTCTAGTATATATACATATATATATAAAATGATTAGAAGTTTGCAGAATTGACAATGGTAATAAAAACATTTATTTTTGTTTTGAAAAATGTGTTTGAATATTTCAAAATTTATCTATCATACAAACTTCTAAAAATATATAAAATTAAAATACAAAAAGTGAATCACTTAAGTAACTGTATTTCTTGTTGTCAGGGAGGGTAATTCATGAGATTTGCATGGCCATCGATACATTTTATGAAAGTATTTGGAAAAATGTTTTATGATTTACTCATGGTTTGAAAGATAAAGTAGAAACAATACTTTGTAAATCAGGAGTGGAAGAGGGTGTTGCAGGAAGGGGAGGGAAATGAGGAAAAATGAGGAATCCAAATATATTCTGTACAGGTACAAATTGTCTATGAAAAATCCAAAAGGTACATTTGCTGTAATAGCGAAACTGAAAATGAAGTATTTTGTTAAGTATCAGAGAGTTTGGTTTTAGCATGGGCGCTAAAGCGAGAAAAAGCAGCATCTTAGAGCAAGCGTGGTGGGAAGTGTTTGACCTAAGGAAGGTCCCTAAGCTACAGGGACAAGCCTGTTACTCATCCTGTCCACTGCACAGGCCTCCGACAACCACTGCTCTGCCTTTCTGGTGGAGCTGGTGGTCACAGTGTGTGGCAAGAGCTATGTGGTTTTGTCCCTAACCTGTAAGTGGCAGGTGTGTGGTCTTTCCAGAGCTATTATGCTTGCAGCTCACCATCAAAACTGTTAATTTCTGATTTGCTTAAGACCTTGATTCTTAGCAAAGTAAGCAATTATTTTGAATGCTTGTCGGTGTTGTTTCTAATTAGCTCTGAAATATTCTTGATATTTTTGTAGCTCTGAGAATATTCTTAATACTTCCTTATAATTCTTTTCTACTTGTTGGAACCGGTTCAAGCTGATACCAGTAGAATTCACTAATTCTCAAATGCTCGAAGGAGCTTGTGAGTGGGAAGTGGGTTTCGCAGGACAGGCTTTGTGCATACAGGAGACTGATGGGGCCTTTCTCAAGCCATTTACCGTAATCATTAGGTTCCATTTTTTCTTTCTGTTTCTGGAAATGATAAATTATCACATTAATATAAATAACTAATTATCCAAGAACCCTAGTAAATCAAATTATAGAAATAATTACAAAGCTGGAAGAATAAAGTCAGCTAGCTAAGGAAATGCAAGGGCTAATTAAAAATAAAATCATTTTTACTACATTATACTGTGAAAAACTCCCTTCTCTTAGTAAAGGTTTATTAAATAAGTGGCTGAGAATATCTTTTTATGAATTAACTATTTTTCTTTTTTAATTTTGAAAGACTTGTTAATTCCCTTTTCTTATAGAATATCATTCAATTTGTATGGCTTCATTTTTAAGTGCATTGGTAAGAAAAAATGAGTGTGAATCATAATACTGGCAATCAAATTATTTAAAGTTTTACAAGAAGCAAAACTATTCTATTTTTTAAAATTTTTGTTTCCTTTTGTTTGTTTGTTTGTTTGATTTGCTTTTGATTTAAAGTAAACTTAGATGAGAAAGTGCATCAGTGCATACTCTCAAAATCAATTTTTGCCTGGAGAAAATAAAGCAAGATGTTCTTTTAAAGAAAAGCACCACTTGGGACACCAGGACATGAGAATAACACTGTAACAGAGTTAGAAATTTTCATAAATCCCAAGCAAGCTTTTCTTTCTACCATACTATGTTTGGATTTTCAGGGTTCTTTCGGCAATGTCAGATGAATGGAAGGAAGGATGGACCAACGAATGAAGGAGTGGATGATTTCCCATCTTAAGTATACATATAGATAGTACTAAACATAAAACTCTGTGATTCTTACAAACTAAAGATTGAGAACCAAGCATTACTTTTACATTTTAACAGATGACAGTGCTCTTGAAAAATTTTGAGTCAAATCAAGTAGTATTAATTTTTTTTATTATGTCATATTCTTCCTCATTTTGTCAGTTACATGCAAGATGTGCATTTCTATAACTTGCCATTTATCTAGATTGGTTTTTTATGATGCATGGTACCATTTATAACAGTTATTCATGGAGTACTGTAGTCTATCTTGTGAATTAAAAGACCAGATCTTCCTAGTTTTCTTGCTAACACAAGGATACACAAAGAACCTCATAATACTGGAAATACTGATAGAACACCAAAAATTACACATTAATTTATGCAATATATAAACACATTTTATAATATGTAAAGAAATAAATATATAAATAGCAATATGTAAGCTGCAGAGCACTTCATTAAACATTTCCTGTGTTCATTTCTGCTATTAATATTACTGTGGCTGCTACTAATTACTACCAATTAAGAGGTTTTTGTTTTGGTTTCAAACTTTAAACATTTAGAAAGAATAGATAAAATTTAAAAATAGAAATATCAAATTTTACAATTTAGCAATATTGATTTAATTCAAAAGGTTTGGATTCAGTTTATTATAGACTATATATAATTGCTTTTTTGTTTAGTTTGGGAGAGTTTTTTTGTGTTTCTAGACACTGAAAAAATAACTCTAGAAAAATATCATTATTAATATCATAATTATTCCCAAATAACAACATGATAGCATAACTAGATCTGGAATTGTTTTCATCAACCCAATTTAAAAATCATTGTATATGTGCGATTCAACTGCCTAAGATGCACTAAAAAATTTACAAAATTCAAATAAGTATCCCCCAAATTCATGAACTTGAAATTATAGTCCTATAAAATGCACATTAAATAATCAATCACTACCAATATTTTGATGTGAGTTTATCAGAAAGGGTATTTTTCTATAAATAAAAATTTGGAAAGTTTTATAGACCCTGAAGTGAGTTTCATGATATCTTCTTTTATGAGAACAAATATATGACAGATTTTCTTATAAACTTAAAAATAATTAAATGTTTTTAAAACTAGTTAAAGTTAATTGGTGACTTTTATAGGTAACAAATTATAATCCTAAAAATCTTTCCATGAGTTTAAACTTTTATGTATAATCTCTAAGAAAGAAAAAATATCTCCAAGACAAAGGTTGCAGACATTTTAGTATGATTTTTTTGAAGTGCAATTGTGAGAAACTGAAAGTTTCCATTATTTGCTTATCAGTTCAGATTTTATTGATGTCAATCTATCATAATAGAATTTTTAAATTTCTTATTGATTATTTGGTTATCTTTGTGTTTTATAATTCAATAGCTAATTAGCAGAGAGCCTTACTGAGTATCATTTAGTCAAATTCATAAACTTCAGGATGAATACATGGAAACATTTGTGAGGTTAATTCCAAAATTCAGTCAGCCATTGTCATAGGTGGTAAAAACTTCATCTACAGTATATGGTATTTTTCTGTAGCGGATGTGGAGACTGAAAACTCTTTTGACATATTAATACTTTTTCTACCCATCTGCATTAAAAAAAATAAAACGAAAGTGTTTCCAATAAAATACCTGGCTTCTATTTCTGAGAGGTTGGAAGCAAAGGAAGAAAAGGAAGTTTTGGGGAAGGAGGCGAAGATGAAGATAATAAATGAATCTAGATGCTTTCAGAAAGTCAGAGACTTTCTTCTTGCTTCAAGTGCTATTCTGTCACATTATTTTGCTTTTTGTAATGTCCAGTTGCATTACTGCCTTGTTTAAGAAAGTCCTTAAAGAAAATATGGATTGTTTAGAAGTTGCATTTGAGAAATAGGAAAATAAAAAAGAATTGGGATGTGTTAGGCACATGGAACAACATTCCTTACAACGAATGTAATCATTATGTACTGCCAACATGTAATAATGAAAAATAAAAGTTAAAAAGAAATTTTAACACCTAAATAAGAAAGACTGTCTTTTTTCTTTTTTTGATCAACATGTATGTTAACAAAAATTAAAAGAAACAAAAGTTTGGTTTAGACATTTACAGTTTGTTTTTATGAAACTACACATTTCTGTCTTTGTAATTGTTTCATATCCCAATTTTTCTCCTTCATATTTAGTTATACACAAATTATGTAGTATATAGCTGTATGCCTTATCATGAACACACAAATACATTGTATGGCTATTGTATAGCCTGGATATACTGGAAAAAACACAGGACTGAGGATCAGAAGCTCTTGTTTATTGCCTTAGACTATCCATTCTACAATTTACTAGCTATATCAACTTAAACACAATGATTGGGCCAGGGATTTAGCTCCGTGGCATAAGTGCTTGCCTGGCAAGTGTGAAATCATGAGTTCAATCCCTGATACCAAACAACAATGACAAAAACAAAACAAAATATTTAAAATTCTTTGACTATTAATTTACTAACAGAAGTAGGAAGGAAATAGAAGTACCTGCTTCACAAAATTCTTGTGAAGATTAAATATTACATAGCATATAACATCTAGCAAATCTCTAATAGTCTCAGACTTTAAGTGCACAAATATATTTATTCATTTTGAATTAAGTAATCCTAACTGAGAAACTATGTCATGTGAATCTGTTCTTACACATTGTGCTATGGAAGTATATTGAATGTATGCTTCATATGTATATTGCATGCATATCATGTTGTGAGTCCTTTAAGCTGGAAATTGAACACACATGCAGGGCCGCATCATGGCCAGGACATGGCTAACTGAGAGCAAAAATATGCCTCAAAGAGCAAGATAAGGTCACAGCCAAGGATACCTGGTTCCAACCCCCATTAACTAAGTAAAGACTAGCTGCAGGCATTTCCCTACAGGAGTGAAATGCAAACTGGAGACTTTCTCCTAAGATGCTTCTCCTAAATTAACATAAAATAGTTCTCCTAAATTAAGGTAATCTATTACTTGGAAAAATCCTCAAATCCCAAGATCCTGTTCAGTTTCTGGTATTTTCCACTCTAACCTTTCCTTTGATTGAAAAACTAAGTAAATACAGGCTGCCCAGAGGCATTCCTTGTCTTGGCCTCCAGAGTCTCAAACTCTGCAAGAAGGTTTTGATCCTCCTGGAGCCTAAAATCATACTACTTATCTCATTTATTTTAAGCCTTTGCCATACACTCATTTGGGAGACTGGGGATCTAGGCCAGTTCCCAGATAGCATCACATAAACATTTAAATCCTTATGTATTAGCATACCCCCAGGAATTCTAAATCAATTTCTTCTCAGGGCAGGAGAGCTACATTAAAATGTAAGCCTTCTAAAATTGAATAACTATATCATTAACAAGTTATTAATTAGCATCACAGTTCAAATAATCATACACTGTGTATAAATAATGTTTAATCATTACTACATATGAATAATAAATGAATCTTAGGATGT
The DNA here is from genome assembly GCA_004027455.1 of Hydrochoerus hydrochaeris. Taxonomy (NCBI): domain Eukaryota; kingdom Metazoa; phylum Chordata; class Mammalia; order Rodentia; family Hydrochaeridae; genus Hydrochoerus; species Hydrochoerus hydrochaeris. The sequence continues at coordinate 146,367 of PVLA01002167.1, forward strand.
GTATTGAGATTACTCATTCTTTATTTCTTTAGATAACTTATGCCGATAATTACCATGCTCTTTTCTCAGCATCTATTATGAGTGAATTAAACAATTGATTATCTATTGTGGCAGAAGCCATATCAAATTTAGAGGCTGAAAGTGGATAAACATTTTACTTTTCTTTCTACAGTTTCAGTGGTCGACTGAGGTCAGCTGAATGGTTCTCCCTCCTCTACCCCAAATACCAAATGGCTGGTATTCATCGGTCATCTCTCTCTTCACTCCTGTGTCTCTTCAGATGATTTCCCCATGATAGTGGTGCTTTGTCGTAGCAAGACATCTCACATGGCAGCTCGTAAACTGGCTTGTTCTGAGGAACAAGAGACAGGAAGCAGGCATGTCACCCTTACAGACTCAGCCACATGCAGCGTCACTCCTGTGGCACTCTGCTCATTTAGCAGACATCATTAGGTTGTTTCTGTTCATGTAAAGGAAATTAACATCCAATGTTCAATACAAAGTTTCAAGTAATATAAAGACAAGTTTTGAAACCACCACAAATATTTTAATGCTGATTCTTGATTACATATTGCCTTACAGAAATCTGTTATTTATGCTAACATACCTTTTTTCCCTTTACCAACAAGATGTGAACTAAAGAGAGGCATTTATTGTTTCTGGTTATGTGAACTCCTCAACACACTGGCTTAGAGAACTCTTGCTGATTTGACTTCATCTCTAGGAATCTTTCAATGGCATTGAAATGTGATCTCAGTAGAATGAGGGAAACATTTTTAGGACTGTAGGAGACACATTTTGTGAAGACATTTGAGGAAAAGAAAAGGTAAAGAGTATAACACTTTAGCTCTGGAACTTTAATAAGCTTAATAAAATAAAGATGACCAAGATGATAATGGTATCAAATTAAATCCATATCTGGGATAAAGAGAGAGGAGGATGGTCCACTCTGATTTTGTCCATTGCATTATTTTCCAATGCTTTCTTATTACTGAAAGCTTGCACTAAAATGCCAGTGGTCAGTAACATATTTATATTTTCGAGAAACTGTTTCAACGATGTGAAGGTAATAGGGAGAGGGAGGCAGGAATAGAGAATAAAGAACCAATAATCTTATCATTGCTTAATAAAGTAAAACAAAAAAAATGATTGACAATCAAAAATACCTAGGATAAAAAGAACAGATGCTTAAAAGCAAATACTTGTTTTCTGCTGTTCTTTTGTCCACATTCTCAAATCTCAGATGCATGGTGCTCTTAGGTGATGCCTCTTTTTTTTGTTTGTTTCTCAAGGTCTTTGATGATCATCATTTTGGTCAGAAAAAACAGCTAAAAAAAAAAAACATAGAAAATAAGATCAATAGTGAAACCCACTAGATATTTTTGACCAAGTAATGAAGCCTCTGGAGGTAGAATTTAATTATTGTGGCCAGAGCATTATACTTGAATACAGCAAGTGTTTTAATAATAGATCTCTTCAAAAGGAAAAGTACACATTTCATCTTTGAAATGAGTATTTACCAACTCATATTAAGGATTAAAAATCTTGATGCTGCCACAAGCTATACTTGTAGCATTGCAAAATTATTTCACTTCCTACAACAAAGCTTCTTATTCTGTGAAATAGTCTGCTTGGTTGAAAGGACTGTTTTCCAAGATTGCTTTACAAAGATCATCTATAAAAAGTGCTGATTACAACATGAGGATTATAAAAAAAGTTCAATAAAATTTAGGGCATTTTAAAATTTCATCATTAACATAAATTCAGCATATTTGTTTGTAAAATCATGAGCTATGCATTGTATATTTTATATAAACTGTGTGCACAACTTACTGCCAACTTGTGAGAAGAGTGCTCCTACCATTTATGTAGGTAGTTACAATAAAAATACCCTGAATGCCTCACCCCATCCTCTGCCACCCCTTCTGCTACCAGGCCAGAGATTTCTTCCAGACAGATCTGTATTTGTTTCTCTCCACATTGGTGTGGTTATCACTCTGATATTGATTTACATTAATGTTAGTCTTGCGGTGCCCCAGACTATTCAATTAGTGCAAACTTTTAAACACAAACCTATGTGCAACTGAAATTCTGGCTAAAAATGATAATGTAACATGATTCAGGCAAGTCAATTTGCTGAATTCTGCAAAGTGGGAATTTAGTTCTTGTTGACTTTGATACTAAGGATTTAGCCTTGGATTTAATCTAGTTTTACAGAGGTTTCCTATTAGATCCTTCATATTAGGTTGGTCATGAGCTGCATTTTCTTCCTATGCCCAATGCAGCCATCCAAAGAGGAGCTTAGTGTGAGGAGCATGAATCATCAGGGAAAAAAATCCATCTTAATGCCTACATAACTGCCAGCCTTCCAGTTCTAGATTCCTACTTTAGTTCCCTTAATTTCCCTTTGAAAACTGACAGATCATTCACTTTACTATAAATCAGCAAGACCAAAGAGAGATGCAAGGTATTAATGAAAGATTGTATTTACTTCCAGGGCATTAACTCTTTTTTCTTAATTTTTTATTTAAAGAGAAAACAAACATGTAAAGGGTTGAGATAATACAGAATTAAAAAAAAAGATAAACAGTAAGAAATCACTAGTTGATAAATTACATATTGTCCTCTTAGACATAGTTGTTCAAGTTACAAAATTAAAGCATACAAAGTAGATATTCAAACAGTGAGAGTGTAAACAGCTATGCATGCATGAATCTCTACATGTATTTCTATCCTTTCTGTATTAGAGGGAAAAACAAAACATAGCAAGACAAAACAAAATCAATTTCTATAAAAACATGAAACCGAAAAGTCATATAAAACCACAGTACAAGGTTATCTACAATGATTACTGTGTTGTCTCTTATTATCTTCAGTAGAATTGTCTATATCACCAGGTATAATTGAATATAGCAGTACATAGCAATATTAGTAAAAATAAAACATTATAGACAGCATAAAACTTCAAAGGCAGGTAATAATCAAACTAGAGTGGATATTCTAGTGAATCTTGTCATCTTCAGTATAGTTGCCTTTACTCTCAGACTTGATACTATCAATCATAATAGCTTTGAATAAAATCTATCAATACAAAACAGTGATCTAACAAACCAGATTCAATTATGATCAGTCATGGTAAAATAGTGTAGGTTATACAGAGCTTTAGATTAATTTAATAGGAAATTAAGCATGATTACTGTACTATATCCTGTTATTTTTGGGATTGCTGTCTGTGCCCTCAAATCTAGTACAGATAGAATGACTGGAACAGACTATAATACATCTAAGCAGAGTAGTGTGAGTAATGTGGTTTTTAAATCCTATATTTAAAATATATTGATACACTATATTGTTAATAGCTTGATACACTATTAACAATATAGCGTATCAAGGCCATGTATGTTAGAGATTCTAGTTATACTTCTCTGCCTCATTTCTGCTATGCTAATTTTCTGCCTTTCTTTGTCTACTTTTCTCCTTCATTTTACTGCTTGCCCCACTCATTGAGGCCTTTCTGCCACTTCTCCTAAAATCCTGGTATTTTTTTTCTCTCTCTTTAAAATGTCCTTCAGTTTTCTCTGTAGGGTTGGATTGGTGGTCACAAATTCCCCCAGTTCCTCTTTGTCATGGAAGCATCTTGTTTCTCCATTAATTTCTAGTGACAGTTTTGCGGGGTACATCAATCTGGGCTGGAGGTTATTTTCTTTCAGGTCTTGGAATACTTCTCTCCAAGCTCTTTTTGATCTGATGGTCTGTGTCGAGAAGGCTGCTGTGATCTTGACTGGCTTAACCTTTATAGGTAATCTGTTTTCTCTGATGGCTCTTAATATTCTGTTTTTATATTGAATTTCTTTTATCTTGATTATTATATGTCTGGGTGTAGCTGTGTTTTGGTTGTAGGTGGCTGGAGTCCTGTGTGCCTCACATAACTGAATGTTATTTTCTTTTCCCAAACTTGGGAAGTTTTCCTTAATTATTTCCATGAATAGCCTTTGTAATTCACCTGTTTGTGTTCCTGCTTCTTTTGTTCACATCTCTTATTCTTAAATTGTGGATTCTCTTGTTTTCTAGCCTTTGTATTATTACTGCCTGTTTCCTTGTTATTTTTAAGAGATCTTTCCTTTCATGATCATACACTGCAAACTTGTCTTCAAGTTTTGATAGTCTATCCTTAGTTTCTTTTAAGGAGTTTTGCCAGCTCTCAATGGAGTTTTTAATTTCCTGGTAATCTCATTGAATCTACTTCATGTATCCTGTGTTCTTTATATTCTTTATTGAATGTTTCTCTCCTTTTTTGTGTGTTCTTCCCTTCTTCTGTCTATGTCTTCCTGAGAGATGCTTCACATTTCTTTTATTACTCTACTCATATCTTGCTTTACCTGATTTAATATTTCAGTTTTGAGCTGGTCTACAAGGTCCCGAAGATATCTCTTAATGTCCATTGAAGCCATGTCTGATGTTGCATGTTTGTTGCCCTCAGTCTTCCTTGTTTTTACCTCTCCTGGATCAGTCCTCTCAGTGTTCTGGGCTGGGGGCCTCCTCTTGCCTCTCTCTCCTGTCATGGTCCCAGCCTCCTCCACACAGGTGTACAGTGGAGTCCCAGCCCCCTTCCCTGTTGACCATGGTTCCTCCGAAGCACACTGGCAAGGGACCTCTGCCCTCTCCTGCCTGCTCTTGTCACTGAGGTGTAAGCAAGGGCTGCGTATGTTGGCCCTTCCCCTCTGGGCCAGTCAAACTTCAGGGGCCTTCACCAGGTTAGTACATGCTAGGTTCAGGGAATCGATTTGGGATGGCTTATTGGGTCCCTTGGCGTGACCCAGTCCAAGCAAATCCTAAGAATCTGCTCTGGGAAGGGAGCAACCAACTGAAGTCACTGTCGCTCCCAGTTCAGGCTCCACCTGCTCAATTCCAATATATCGCCCATTTAGTTGCACCCTTCCCATCGAGGGGGTCTCATTCTCAGCACTGACCATGGATTAATGAAGGTCCTTTTGTGGGCTCCACTCTCCCTTGGGCTCACCAGCCACTGACTTCAGCGTGGCTGTGGCTCCTGTGAGTGGTGGCAAGAACAAGTTTGGGTGGCTCTACAGGCCGGTATGAATTTGTGAATTCAGGTCAGCTCAAACTTGACCGGTTGCAGTGAAAACAGTGTGTCCGGTAACTTGAGTTGTTCCAATTGTAACCCTGAGACTGCATGTTTGAAGAGCTTTTTTTATGTTTCAGTTTCTTCCTGTGTCAAGAGGATCCATCTCCCTCTGTCTGGGTCTCTCCAGGATGTTTTATTCTGGTTTATGAGTTGTTTCTCCTGGGAGGCTCTGTATTTTGTTGCTCACTGATTAGCCATCTTTAGCTCCTCCATGGGATTAACTATGAGTTTGCTCTAAAAATGAATTGTATAATCAGGATTTTAAACTTATAATTACCAAGTGATTATAAATTAATATTATATATAACACTTACAATACAAAATGAAAGCTTTAGGTTATAAATATTGTATGGTAGAAGAGAAATACAGAAAATTGAATATTCTCATCTTCTATAGTAGTCAGGTGATATAAACAATGGAAAAATATTGAGATTTAAGTATATCCTACAAAATATAAAACACTTTATAATATATTCTTTAATATTCAACAAGTAGGGGAGAGGGGAAGTATAAGTAAAGTTAAATTCCTTTATAATGAGTAATAATGTCACTTATAATTGAAATATTAATACACTATCAGTAATGTCTTTACTTACATGGTATTAACTGATAGAAGAACAAATATTTATGTGCAGGAAATAGATGCAGTGATGTAATGAATACAGTAATACTGTCTTCTATTGAGAATTTTTGCCATACAATATCTTACAATATCTTGTCTTCAAAAATATGCATGTATTTGTTCATTCAGCAAATATTTGCTGACTTAGTACCTGCCTGGCAAGCACAAGGTCTTCCTGAGTTTGATTTCCACTACCAAAAAAGAAAGAATTTCTGACTGAGATACATGATGCACAATATAGGTACTATGAATCCGCAGTAAATGAAACAAAATCTTTACTTCAAAGAGTTTTAGTTCTTATAAAGGCCTATAAAATGATAAAATTATTAGAAAAAGTAAATCATATAATATATTGAATGGAGAGTAGAGTAAGAAAAGTCAGAGCAATTTAGACCTTCAAAACCATTAGGACTGCACACAAGCAAATTTGAAATGACATTTACTCAAAGGCTCAAAACACAAAGTATGTGTGTGTCAAGAAGAGGAGAGTCCCCGGGCCGGTGCTTGAATGGTCAAGAAACTGTAACACCACTGTGCTGGAACAGGGTGAGCAGGGAGATTAGAAAATAATAGGACTTGCAGGTCATTGTAAGGATTTTGGGTTTCAATTAGTGTAATGTGAAAAGTATTCCGAGTTGGAAATAGGGAAATAAGCTAACTTTCTGTTTTAGATTTTTATTAGCAAGCATGTTTGTAATGCATGGTGATTACATTAATCTTCTAGAGTCCATACATATATGTAATGCATCTTAATTTATTTTGTATCTGATATGCAATCTACCCCTCCGTGCTCCTTTCAATACTTTCTTGCCAGCCCATTTGGAAAAAAAGCTTTATTTCTGTTTTTTTCTCTTTCAGTTCTTTTTTTAATCCCATTTTTCTCACCTCTCTCCTGCTCCCTCTATTTCATGTTCCCTTTCTAATTTGAAAATGATCTCCCTACTTCTTACTATACACTTTTTATTTTGCTCTTTAGTTATAATTTGGAAATCTCATGTAGGTGAATATACAATATTTAATTTTTTTGTATCTGATTTACCATATTTCGTTAAGTATTATAATTTCAAGCTGTATCCTTTTTCTTGAAAATAACTCAAGTTTATCTCCCTTTATGACAGTAGTATGCTATTATGTATAAACAGTAGTACACTAATATATATATATATATATATATATATATATATATATATATATATGTAAAGCTATGTTTTCCCATTTCTGTGGATTGTGAATTGTTCTGCTATATATGGATATACATGTGTCACTGTAGTAAGACTAATTTTTTTCTGGAAGATACCTAGAAATGGAATAGCTAGGTCAATGTCTACATTTAGTTTTCTGATGTATCCCTATACTGATTTCCATACTAGTTGTAGTAGATTACATTCCCATCCACAATGTAGAAGGGTTCCCCCAAAGTCTTATGAGTATTTTTTACTATTTAATTTTTGAATGTTAGCCATTCTTTCAGGCATAAGATGGAATTATAGTACAGTAAATCCCCAGATGAATGAACAATCAAGTTTGGCATGAACACACAAACTTTCACAGATATAAATGGATCTCATGATTCAAATATTCTTTGATGTGAACAAATTATAGAAGTAGATCCAGTGTGTGCTGAACAGTGTCAAAGTGGGGTTGCTGTGTGCTTATCTTACAGGGTAATAATGCCCAGGAGGTTAGTACCATCAGAGACTCACTGTAATTGTGTGTGTGTGTGTGTGTGTTTGGTTTCCTATGCATTGCATTGTATATTTGTGTCCAAAGTGTGTAAGAGCCTCTTAGTGGGACTTTATTAATGGCTCTGACATATCAACTTTCTTCTGGAAAAAATTTTATTTGTAAGTGAGAGACTTTGTTGTTTTAGTTTGCATTTCTTTAATGGCCAGAGATGTTACACAGTTTTTCAGGTATTTATGGGACATTTGTACTTCTTCTGAGAAGTGTACATACATATCAGTTGTCCATTTTTTGACTGGGTCTTATTTTGGTGGGGCTAAATTTTTTTGAGTTCTTTACACTGTCTGGATAGTATTTCTCTGTTCGAGATACAACTGTTTGAGGCAAAACTGAGGCAAACCTTTTTCTCATTCTGTAGGTTGTCTCCACTCTGTTAATTGTTTCTTTTTCTGTTAGCACTTTTTAATTTGACATGATTTCATTTGTTGATTCTCAGTATTATTTCTTGTGTCATTGGGATTCTGTTCAAGAAGTCCTTGCCTATGTCTTTAATTTCAGGAATTTTACATTTTTTATCCTCCAGCAGATTGAATGTTTCTCATTTCACATGCAGATTGTTTCTGACATTTGATTCATTTGGATTTTGGTTTAGTTCATGTGAGATATATGGGTTTAGACTCAGTCTTCTACGTATAGATATCTAAATTTCCCACTGATATTTATTAAAGAGGTTATGTGTCCTTCATTGTATATTTTGGACCCACTTGTCAAAGATCAAATAGCCAAATGTGCCTCAGGTTATTTCTACTTCCTCTATTCTGTTTCTATTCTGTACTGTATCTATAGCTGTGCAATATTACTTAAAATCTGTGAGTGTGATCCATTTGCTTTGCTTTTAGTTTCTGAGTCACTTCTGCTTCCATACAACTTTTAGGTTTGTTTTTTCCAGATTTGTGAAGGATGCTGATTTTTACTATGTTAGTTCTACCTACCTAAGAATATGGGTTATGTTTCCATGTTCTGATGTCCTATCTTTGATGTCCTGTCTCATAACTTTTTCAGAGTGATGCAGTTGTTGTAGAAGCTTTTCACTTAATTGATTAGATTAATTTTTGATGCTTAATTTTTTCTTGGTGCTAATGTTATTAGTACTATTTTCTTAATTTAATTCTCAAGAGTTCATTATTAATGTATGGGAACACTATTGAGTTTTGTATGCTGCTTTTGTATCCTGCTGTTTATTTGGGAGAGGAGGCTGTGGCTTATGGGCCCATCATCCAGTTCTTTATGAATAGTTCACCATACTGTTTCTGACTCTCAGACAGCCCAGATATTGTCATACAGAGAAAACCAACTGATAGCAACAACTTTGTCACATTAGTGATAGTAGTAAAATCTCCAAATATAAAAGTATTAGATATAAAGTGGGTAGTGACACACCCTACTATAACAATGACAATAATGTGTCATTTTTAACAATAGAAAGAAAGATCTTTGATTATAGTAAAAATACAAAGAAATAACAGATATTGATCCACAGCAAATATTTCAATATAATCAATTGAACAATTTTAGTTCCATTGGCAATAGAACAGTGTTCAACCATAGGAAGATATAGTTAACTATCTACAGAGTAATAAAAGTTAATGGGTTATATTAGTAAAGATAGAGGTTTCAGGAAATGGGAGCATAAAATAAATAAAATTTGAAAAATTAAGCAATGAACCATGAGGAGATGGTAATAAAAATGAAGCAAAGGACCCTTATTAAGGAGTAAAATGAAATTAATAATAGATAAAAGTAATAAGAAATAAAACAACATGGAAAAGAGAAATAAAAATTATAACCTGTAGGAATAAAATATAAGGAATCAAATGTGTAAGAGAAAAGAAAAGAAAGAAAAACAAAGGCTAAATTAAATAAATAACTAATAATAATAGGAAAAAGAAAATATGAGATTAAACCCACTCACCCCCAAATAAAGTTGATGCAAAATTGGTTAAAAATTTCCAAATGAGTGTTTTCCTTCCAGGACTTGCAGTCTTTGGAATCCAGAAAGTAACATTCCTCTGTGACCCACTTTATTATCTATGGATTTGTCAGATTACCCCTCTGTTCCCAGGTCACCATATATCTGTAACCTCCCAGAGGCTGTCCAAACTGAGATATCTCCCTGCTCAGATTGGTCCACAGAGAAGCAATCAGACTTCTGGTCTCCACAGGATTTAGTCAGAGAGGCGGGGCCTTGAGCACTCTGCTGGATTCAGTCAGTGCCTTCACCTTTATATCCAGCCACAGTTAGTACCTGGCCTCCCACCATAGCATAGAGACCCTGTCCCCTTCCCAGCCTGAGTTAACTTCTCAGGACATTGCACCTGCACCTGGGTGGAGCCCTCATTCTCTTCCCCTCTGTCTCCTGTGACTATCTCCCAAGCACTCTTGAGGAAGGGTAACCCATCAATTGTGGAGTAAAGGTTGTTCTGTGGCTCAGTCCTGCACAAACAAGCCCTTCCCTAAAAGGCTGCTGGATCTCCAGCAGTAGATTAAATTCTCTCTCTCTCTAGCAATACAGGGTTGCATGGGATTTCTTCCCCAACTCAGTTCCACTGTAAAGAAGTCACTCAAGGTTCTTCAAAACCCCATGCTGTTCTTTTTTTTTGTATTTATTTTTGGGTTTTTGGTTGTTTTGTTTGCTGTTTTTGCTTTTGGGTTTTGTTTTTGATTTTTTGTTTTTTTAGTGGTAGTTTACACCAGATTTCTGCTTTTTGGAGCTAGCACTGCTGGCTAACCCATCATTTCTCCCTGAGGTAGCTGACACCCAGTATTACCACTTCTGTGGGGTGCTAGGATTGAACTCAGTCAGGCTGGTTGTCTGGTACTCACTTGTACAGCCCTGTGTTGAGGGGAACTACTGTGCACAGCCAGGCAGGAGTTGCCAAATTGAGTTCTTATGTGGCACCAGTTCTGTTGTGCTGAGAATTGACTCCACAAATCCAAGATAAGCAAACAGTTTAGTGAAAGATCATTGTTTCTATATGTATGAAACATCATAGCTGTTATGGATTAAAAACTGCTAGGCAACTTAACACCAGCTGAATTAAATCATCATGGTGCAGAGCATAGATGTTTCACCTGAGGAAAGTTGCCAGCATAAATAGAGACATGGAGAAAACTAGCGAGGCATTGTGGGTTTCTGTAGGTGTTGCTATTTAAGCCTTTAATTCTCCTGATGGAGCTCGTCATGACTAGCTTCCCCAATGTGAGTTTGACCATTGTCATCTGAGGCGCTCAGGACCTTGTTGGTGAGCGTGGCTATGGTTCACTTTGGGTGATCTCTGGTCTTTACATTGAGCATTGCTTTCTGGCTCCAGATGGGAAGATGTGTGCCATTTAATCTCCAGGAGGAAATTATCATGCTGGCTTTCTGCCATGTACTCGACTGTTCTTGTTGTCAGAGGAGCTTGGGACCTCCATGTCACTGAAGATGGCTGTGGTACCTTTCAGAGCAGCCCTGGTTCTTATTTATTTATTTTTGATAAGCATTTCTTTATTTTATTCTTTTAAATTTTTATTTTAAAGAGAATGAAAGAAGAGAACAGAACAAAGTAAATCAGAACAGAACAAAGCAAGCAACACAGCACTTCACAACCAAAAACCAGACATCAACAGTAGCTACCATAATGTCTCTTTCCTTTGAAATAATTGGGCACACCTTCACCCACATTAGTATTAAACATAATGACATAGTATAAAACCATTCAAAAAAATGAAAGCATTACAGACTTCAAAACCAAATAACAGGACACGAACAATGGCTACTATAATATCTCTTTTTTCTCAAAAAATTTGTCTATACCATCACATATAATAAAATCAAATAAACCACAACAGGATACAACCAATCAAAACAGAAGAATAAAAGCATGGTAGGACTTCAAAGCAAGATGATAGTAAATCAGCAATCGCTACCATAATATCTTGTTTTCTTCAAAATAGCTGTTCATACCATCACACATAATAAAGTCAAACAAAACAGAATAAAACCAATCAAAAATGAATGAAAGCATTATAAGACTTCAAAGCAATATAATAGGAAACCATGATTACCATAATGTATCCCATTATATTCAAAATAGCTGCCCCTACCATCTGACAGCATAGAATCCAACAAAATAAGACAGAACAAAGCCAAACCTAACAGAATTGTGCAAACAATGCAAGAGTTCAAGATAATACAATAAGAAATTAACAGTAATTTCCACCTTTACCTCCCAGGTGTTTCCTCCCCTTTGCTCTTACATTAACTATTTTGCTTTTGGATCCCACTAACTCCTTCTGTTTCTCATGCTAGGGTTCACATATATGAGTTCAAACTGTTTCGGCCATGAACACGATCTCCAGTTGGGATTCTTATTTTGAGCATGACTTCTTGGCTCCAGCATAGAACCCTCAACCTACCAGCACAGCTCCTTCATCCCGCTGGCATAGACTTTCTAGGTTCCACTGCTGAACTTTGGGCCTTCCCAGCATGGACCCGTAAAGTAGACTGGTGTGAGTCCTTCTCTGGGCTCTAGACCTCCAATTGGACTCATGGGAAACATTGTCATGGGTTCTAGGTTTTCATCTGGAGTCATGCAGGACATTGCTGTGGGATCCAGGCTCTTGGCCAAATATTCTGAATCTTTAGTGTTGTGGACAGATTTCCTGCACTTTCTGTGTTAAACTCTTGGTGAGCATCATAAAATAATATTATAAATTCTGTGTCCTGGTTCTAATTGTTTTCAGCACAACCCCTGACAACAACAATAGAAGTTTAAATTCTGATGACACTGAAGAGACTGCTGTAATCTGAATCTTTTTAATGTAGAGACAAGAGAGTTTCTTAGTTGTTTCAAGCTTTTTTCATTAAAAAAAATGCAGTGAAAGATGATGCCAAGATCTTTGTCTTGAGAAAGCAGAATGCAATTATCAACCTCCATGGGAAGACAGTAACAAGAACAGGTTTAGAAGGGAAAATTAAGAGTTAATTTTTTTTTACACATTTTGAAATGTCTGTTAGATATCACTTTGAAGATCTTAACTGAGAAGTTGATAGAATGCATTTGTTGGAATTAAAGAAGTAGAATTCTGAATGTGATACATTTTAAGAGTTGTTGATTCATAAATGGTTCAAATTCATGAGCACAGATGAGAAGACCTACTGTGAAAACATAAATAAAGATAATGGGAATGAAAACTTATTCTTGACACACTCTGACCACACTGACTGCTTGGTAGTACAGGTGATAAGGAGCATTATTGGATTTAACAGGGTTTGTGCTTTGTGCTTTTTCCCAGCATGGTGGGAAAATGGGAGTGGTGAAAGTAAGCTTGAAGAATGAGCATGAGATGAGTACAGTGATGACTCAGGAACTTTAATCTGATAAGAAAAGAAGCCACCAGAGGTGAGTAATTCTAGAAAAACGTGGTAGGCGCTAAAGACAAATTCAGTTGAACCTGAAAGATGGCAGGGCTGTGATTCTTACTATTGAGAAAATGGTTAGTGAGTGATTCTCAGTCCCTCTGTGTTATTATTACAAAACACTTTATGCTTGGTGAGTTATGAACACAAAAGTTTGTTTGTCTTACAATCCTGGTAACTGGGAGAGCCAAGCATCAAATCACCCCACCAGATGGTGTTCTCTGTTATAACCTCCCTGGCTGTGTGACAGTGTAACGGAGGAGTTGAAGAAGTGGTCAAATCAAAGGAAACAATGGGTGTTTTCAAGCTCTAAGACTAAGGGCTCTGCTAAGAGCTAAACCCACTCATACCGTCCTTTAGAAGGGAGCATTCATTCCTCCTAAGGTGACCCAATCTCTTCCTACTAGGTACTACTCCTTAAATGTTCCCTACTTTTCAGTATCATTGCATTGGAGACCAAGCTCCAATTTGAGTTTTATCAAGGACAAACTACATCCAAACCATGACAAAATGGTTACTTGCAAAAACTGAAAAATGGTCAAAGGTTTGCATGCAATGAAAGCACTTTCACACAACTTTTATGACAGCAATATCAAAATGTGCATCATCTTTTTAACATAAGATATAGGAAAAGTTATCCCTTACAAAAAATGCCTCTTTAACTACAGAAAGCTTTGGTATCATATTTTATATATCCATTTAATCTTTTATTAATGATTGAAATCATATTTAGAGTAAAAACAAGTTCTAAGTCTCTATGAAGTAGAATTGTAAGAGCCTTGTCCTTTGTATTAAATTTAAAGAGTAATGCAATAAGTGAAGAATATGGATATATTTATAAGCTAATGAGAGTGGAGGAAAATGCTTCAGATGGAATTAACCATTTAGGTTACAATGTGAAGCAAAAAATAAGAAAGTTAGAGATTAAGTGAATTAGTATAAACAAAAACTCATAACGAAACAGGGCGTCGTGGCTCACACCTGTAATCCCAGCATTTGGGAGACTGAGGCAGGAGGATCATTGTGAGTTTGAGACCAGCCTGAGCTACAAAGTGAGCTCAAGGCCAGCCTGAACTGCATAGCGAGACACTGTATTAAAAAGAAAAAAAAAATAATGAGAGAGACTTGGGAATGTCCTAGGAAGAGAAGAAATTCAAAGATGTGGTTGGATCTTGGTGATTGTCAGGTCTGGTCTGTATCTTTACGTTATTGTTTAAAAAGCTAATAAAAAGACACTTCAAATTTATAGTTTCCTAGTGATGCATTGGCTGGAATCCATAAGACACATGGTGCCTAAAATCTTAAGAGTTGTGGAAATGGCAGAGTATTTCTATTAGTGCCAAGCCCTCTGGCATATAATCTGCCTTATGTTAACTTTTATGTTGCGTTGGATGATATGTCTGACCAGTCTTGTGTTTTGCTGCTCTGTTGGCATTCCATTTTCATTATAATCAAAATATAAGGGCAGATACCTCACAAGATAACGGATAGTCATTTTATAGTAAAAGAAAAATACATGCTCAGTGTTACTTTTAGTGGTAAAAAAAGTAGTAGGAAAAGTAGTTGATTATTTTAAATTCTATGGAAACATTAACAGGCAATCTCTTCATGTAAAGGCAGTAATAAATGGTTAGGTAATGATGGCTATTTGTTTCTAAATTGTAATATTTGTGCATTTATTTAATATTTTCTTTTAAAGAAAAACTCACATTATCTAGGTGCCATCATTACTATTATTATACATTAGCAGACTCTCTTTTCCAGGAAAAGAATGTCAAATTCTATTTTTTGCACTGAAGAAAAAGTTATGAGAAATACAAAATATTCATACTTTAAATATTTTAGCTTATAAAATCACTATCACATGACCAGTCAAGCAAAAGGAAGATAAATGCAAAACAGAATACACAGTTCATCTGAAATAAGTATTTACCTTACACTTAATGAGCCAGTTGTTATATATTTAATGAGGTAACTGGTGCATATTAATTAAATGTGATTGTTTGTTTAAAATCTCTTTTAGAAGATTTCATGCCATCTGGTTAACTTACTTTAAATGACAAAAGCAGTAAGTACTTAATTGCATTCCTAATAATGCACTGTTGTTTTTAAACCTAAAAGGTTTTTAATGAACATTTCACAAGGTTTAGTGGAAAATATTGTGTAGATGAGAATAAATGTTTTGTTAGCTACTTGACTCAAAAGAGTAGGTGCAAAAGAATGAAAAATGTCATTGCATGTGACACAAATTGTTATTTAAAAATAAATGATCATGCTTTGGAAGACATTGACTTCCTAGAATTGATCTCCTTCTGCACTCCTACAGTGCATCCCAGAAGCTAGATTTAACTTCCTGCTTTCCATACTCCACAAAAGAAATCTTAACAGAGATAAACAAGTGCCTCACCTTCCTGTGACACTGAGTAAAGAATGTTGAAGATTTGTTTTATGTTACTAAGATTGAGTGATGTAGAGTGATAAATGTTTGTTAGTCCAACAAAATGATATTTTGAAGAAATCATAGCCAAATTACATTTTTTAAAAAAAAACTTAGTTTGATAGTTGTTTGCTAATTCATTGTTTTAAACTTGGGGTGAGCAGTACTCAGTTGTATATACATAGTGTATTTTTCTTACCCATTCATCTGTCGATGGACACACGGGCCACATCCAAGATTTAGCTTTTATGAATTGTGCTGCTATAAACATGGTGTCTTGGTTACTTTTCTCTCATTGCTGAGACAAAACTCCTGACACCCAAAAATAAGGAAGGAAAATTTATTTAGCTCACAGTCTGCAGAGGTTTCAGTCTATAATCAGATGACCCTAAAGCAGCATGGCACGGCATGTGGCTAACACTTCCAGATGGCAGAAGACAACAAAGGAAACAGTCTAAGTGTGAATGAGCAAAAAATCTGTTTAAGAATAATGCAGTGTCACATTTCCATGAAAACTTCCAGAGATAAGAGCAAGTGTCATTGGATAGGTTCTTTATTAAAGTTGCACAAAAACAAAAGTTTCCATTGAGTCAATAGACAGCAGTGATTTTGCTAGTTTAAGCAATTCATTCTATGTGGGAATTTTCCTCTCTCATCTCCCTCACACCAGCCATGACTTTCAAAGGTAAGCACAGGTAAATTTGTTTATTTTTTAATATTTTGCATTTTATTTATTATTTTGTATCACAGTATTGTCATCATTTTTATATGAGTTATTTTATGTTTGGAATAAATCATCTCCCTTTCTATTATTTCTTATGGGAAAATTTACTTTGTTAGGCAAGTGTTTTGAATTCCAAGTATGTTTCTTGAAGGAATTATGGTCGCAAGCAAAGGCTGGTTATTGTATGTATGATTCTGTATTTAAAGTTTCGTGAATGCTGAGTTGCAAAACTCAAAGGTTTTGCTGAGTTTCCCTGCCAATAAGTTTGAAAATAATTGCATTTAGCACTCTACAAAAGCTTGGGACTATCTGTGACTATATTCTTTATGTAATGCAGTTACAAAACTTGGTGCCTATCAAAATATTTTTAACACTTGAGTTATGGTTTTGCTAGATAAGCCACAAGAAATGCATTTGGAGTTGCATTGCAAAAAAGAAAAACTCAACAAAATTTCTTCTGTGTATGTATTTCAAAAATTTTTATTTTGTTCTGTGGTAAGTAAGCAGGAGCAGCAAGTAGTTTAAATGAATACGATTTACTGTTATTTTTTGCAAAGAATTAAAACACATACTTTTGGTTTAGATATTGTTTGAAAGAATGAACCTACTTGGAAGTGACTATTTAGAAGGTGTACCTGTATGTTCATGGACTCACCTGGGAAAATACTCAAGAGAGCTCTCAACTGCATGGGAGTATATCCAAGAGAAATGGATGGTTATGAACTTTACTTTCCATCAACCATAAAAGTTGAATAAAAGGTAAAACTTAGCCTCTGAGTTACAGTTAGGAAGCATGAGTCTTGAAGGAAAAAGAAGAAAGAAAAGATGGAAAAGCAAAGTTGGATTATAACTAACTATAGGAAAACACAAAACTAGGCAGCATACACTGGCTAAATAAAACCAGAAGACACAATGTTATTGATTTTGTTCTTGAAATACACAATACTTGGAGATTGAGAATATTTAATAACAAGCTGTGGTATTTTATCTGGATAATTAAACCAAAATAGTATTGGGCTCACAGATTGGTAGAAAGGCTGGAGCAAGAGGATTGAGTTTAAATTTTGAAAGATAATGCTTCAATGTTACAGTTACAAAATGTAAATGTAACGCTGATGTAATGAGGAAATAACAGCAAATGTCGCTGCTACCAGAAAGCACGTGGTTTCCTTGACACGGCTGTGACTTTCTCTGATGGATAAAACTTAATTTTTTTTTATTTGTATATGCATGTAGTGTATGAAGTTTACAATCATCTTGGGGAATGAGTACATATGCATAATACAACTTTTTAAAAAATTCCTTCCCCTTTTCCTGTCTCCCGCTCAAAAATCTTCTTCCCTGTTTTCATTCTTTTTGACATTATTAATCTTAGCTTATATTTATGATGCATAATGTTTAGAGTCCATTAGGGTCTTCTATTTGGCATCTCTTTATTCCACTTTTTTCCCCTTCCTCTCCTCCACCTTGCTCTTACTCTCTTGGACTCTTTCCCATTTGCAAGAGATACATCCCCCTGTCTCCCTCAGTCCATCCTTTATTATGCTATTTTGTTTGCGCTTTGTCTTTCTGAAAGGAGAGATTCTGCATGGTGTTGAAACTTGTGTCTCTGATTTATTTCACTCAAATTATATTTTTCTAGTGCATCTATTTTCCTCCAAATGTCTCAGATTTCTTCTTCTCTATAGTTAGGTAACATTCTTTTATGTATAGATACCACATTTTCTGTAGCCATCTATTGACTCATAGACCGGGTGCATCCAGGATTTACCCATTATGAATCGTGCTGTTTCAAACTGGTATGCATATACTCTGCAGTTTAATGTCTTAAACTCCTTGGGGGACATTTCCTAGTAGGGAGAAAGCTGTGTCATATGGAACTTGTAATATAATTCAGTGAAGATTTGACATAATGATTTCCATAATGGTTCTAGTCTACATTTCTCACCAACTAATGAGTGTTTTCTTTTTCCCCACAGCCTTGCCATCATTTGTATGTATGTATGTATGTATGTATGTATGTATGTATGTATGTATTATATTTGTCTATTTTGCTTCCTGATGTTTGCCATTCTTTCTGGTATAAGACGGAATCTTAGCCTTGTTCTAATTTGAATTTCTCTAACTGCCCGAGATGTTGGATTTTTTGAATATGTATTTGTTGGTCATTTGTACTTCTTCCTTGGTGAAGCATTAGTTTGTTTCATTTGATTTAAATTTCATAGCAGTTCCACCTACAAGCTAGTGCTTTCCTCAGGAGTGGAGAATGCAGGAACAAGGTGAACATACCATGCACAGAACTGTCCCCTACCTTCAGCCTTTCTGAGCCAAAATTTCATGTGTGTGCATGGAGTTGTTGGAGCACTGATCACCTGCTTTGGTCTTGAAGCAGGGAGATTGGAAAAGCCAGTTTCTGGGGTCCTTTTTTGAAAGATGGGACTCAGTAGCTTAAAATCACCTATTAGACCAAGAGACTTTGATGATGCACTTGGGGAGTTTGAGAACATTGCTCCAAATAAAGCACTTTCTGTATATGCTATAGCTGCTTCGAAATTTCTTCTTAAAGTCTATTAGATGACTAACTCTGAAAGTCCAGACTCAAGTTCAGTATTACTTTTGCTGAAAGGCTTTCTTAAATCACTTGCCGTAAAAACATCTCCTAAGTTCCCATTTCGGTCAGCAGCTTACTTATTCAGAGAACCTCACTGTTTCTTCAATTTATTTGACTTTTCTTTCTCCGTTTCCTATCTCTTTTTTTCTCTCCATCCCTTCTGCCCTGTTCTTCCTTTCTTCCATGTCTGTATTTCTCCAATAAAAGAAATAACACAAAAATAAGATTCTGCTTATCTTATGTATGAACTCTACTGTCATCTCCCAGAGCAGGGCACGATTGCACATTGTAGTCACAGACACTTGAGTGACTCTTAGGACAAACGGTACCAGAAAACGAGTTGGAAGATAGCGATCCCAAAGAAAGGTCTGTACAGGTGAACATAGTGGCATATAAGGGAAACACAAGTGAATACAAATAGAAAGGACTGCTATGAATTCGTCTCTTCTCTGCTTTATACCTTGGTCTCCAAACGTGCAGGTGTGTGATTCCCTGAGGTTCTGTTATTTAGGTTTGGCTTTTGTGTGATCAGGGCACCATAATTAAAGACAGGAGAGAGAGCTTTGAACTTATTCCAACATCCTGCCACTGCAATTATTTTTCATTCATCCTAGATTCAACAGACAACTGGTGTTTATTTTGTGGCATGTTCAATTTTATGTTCACCTCTGTTTGTGTTCTCGTTCTTGCAGAGTCCTACACTCAAAAAGAAATAAGCCTCCCAGTTTGCCAACAGCTGTATTTGTCCGGCCATTTTCACCTCCACACTGATGCTTCTGTTGTTTTTGATCAAGCCAGCCTGGGTGGCAGGCTACACAGCCTGTGCTCAGAGCCCTTGGGCTGGCTTGCCTGTGTTTAAGTTCTATTTCCTATCATTCTGTGCATGATTTGCAAAAAGAGATTGAAAACAATGGCCCCATAATATGGTAGTTACAAGTATTAAATGAATTAATGTAAGTAAAACTGTTAGAATACTGATGGTCTTGCATGGTAAAAAAATAAGTAACATGGAATTATTTGCTGGTATTATTAACTGACTTGGGTTTCTGGTATGTTTATGATTCCTGTGGGGCCTCAGTCTCACTTCCTAAGCATTTAAATGACCGATGTGGCCTTCTTTTCTATCTTGGCTTTGCTTTTGGTGCCCTTCATTGAACAATTCCCTGTATTAAGGCCAAGAAAAGAACAGGAGGTTGTTTTAGGAAAAGAACAAGAAGCTTCGTAAAGAATAATCTTTCTCTGGTTAATTATCAGACCGGTCTTGTTTGTCTTCCAAGAGAGAAAATGGGAAGAAACATCCCAAGTCCAATTCAGTTATTTTATTGCCTCCATGCAAAGGAACTTTTGCAGCAAAGGTAAGGAGGAATGATTCTACTGGTATTTAAGAACAACATAAAACATTCTTTTCATTTACAAAATATAAATTCTTACAAAACATGGAAAGAGTTTAACTCAGATATAAAACCAGCATCCCCTAAGCCATTCCCACTGCATTTCCTCATCTGTGTCAGAAGCCAAAACTGTAGTAACAAGAAAGTAAAACTGATTTGATAGGGTTTTTGAGAGATAGGGCCTGGAGTCTTTTATAGACCAGATGTGTGTATGATTAGGTATATGGGCTTCAGGTTGTGTTTGTGCCTTTTAAAGAGTATTTATCCTCATGCAGAGCTGTGTCTTCAAGAGCTGTAGTGAGAAATACCGATACACACATAAGCAAAGCCTCACCTTGTCTTTTCGTCACAGAGAAGATCACCTAGAAAATAGACAAAGAGACACAGGACTCAGGCCTGGCAATAAGTGGCCACTGGAAAATATCTAATTACTTTGATGGTTCATCCTAATCTTAGTGCAATGTGAATATATTTTAAATTAGTATTTTTAATTAAAGTGACTTCTGTTTTTATTACTAAATATAGAGCAAAATTTATTTTCCTTAATATGGCACTAAAATGCTACTGACTAATTTTCACTGGGTCTTTTATGTTGATACTGAATATATGTGTCTGCGCCACCAGTGACCTTGCACTTGAATTGTAAATGCTGAGTTGCTGGCTATGGATTTATGGTAAGGACTCCTCTTTTACTTCTGCTCAGATATTACTCCTTCTTAGCCATAACTTACCAGTAGAAAGCTCTAACTCTAACATGAATAACAACAGAGACTATAGCCTATTTATTTTCCTATCATCTTTTTCAATTTAAAAAATGTCTACTTTGCTTGGCCCTAGTTGTTTCAGTGATATGAAGGTATTCTGGAATAGCAATAAAGCAACTGTGAAGTCCTTTGAGTGCACTTGAAGTAGACATTTTTCAATACAGTTTGTAATGTAAATATAGCATTTTTAGTCTTATGTATGTGTAAAGGTAGGTAGAGCACAAATGAAGATTTAAGAGACTCATAACCACATTCATATAGGAAGAAGGTGTTTTTCTGTGTACCAGAATATAATGTTTAAGTTTCACATCAAAGAAGGGAGGGTCATTTAAAGATCCAGTTGACAACCAACAAAATATTACTACTTATTTTCTTCTGAAAAACAAATTTCAGTATTTCCAATATAAGATGAGATACAATCATTTAAAAATATACTGTCATTGGAGCTCATGTATACAGAAGGAGATTATTAAACATGTATTTAAGATCCATATTTCCTAATATGCACAATATTTCTAGGGAAATATGAATGATGACCATATGACAGTGCTAAAGTGAGCAAATGCACAATGACAGTAACAGTTGATGAGACTATGCTTACAGGAAGCCCCAGCAGGGTATCCATCCACAGGAAGTTGTTTAATATATTAGCCATTTGGTACCATCTATTGAACTCTATGCTATAAAAACAATCCTATTCAGAACTCAACTTTTGTGAGCCAGGAATGGAAGACGTCTCTTCAAGGGATCATTTGATACAAGTCATTGAACAGCACACCCATCAGAAAGAAGGAGGAATCTCTCTTGACCATTCTACACCACATTAATTTAAAATGGACCGAGAAAATGCAAGCCTAGTTCATTCTCATGCCCACACTATCCTCAACTTTACTTAGTAGAGAGGCTCATCCTCCTTAGGTAATAAGTAGATAAAGGGAAAATAATAATGGGAACAGATGATTTTCTGAGTGTCCTACTCATATCTCTACAGAAGTTTGTGTGATATTACTTAGCAGTGAGGCAAATCCTATTGCAATTCTAGATTCAACATTGAAGGTAAATAACCAACATGATTAGACTTCTTTCTTTAACTTGGAAATGATCTTTTTATGTTAAAAAAAAGCTAATAATTACTAAACAAATCAAATGGAAGAGAAGAATCACAATTAGTATTTATAAATTTGGAAAAATCTAGTCTTTATTGGAGGACTCCACATAATTTTAATGGTAGTGTATTTCTCTTTGATTTTTCTTATAAAAGGATATGCATGACAATGAAGATGTATGCATACTGATTTTAATGCCTTGTGATATACATGATATACATAAACATTTGACAGATACCTAGTGATAGAAAAAGTGAAGGTCACAAACCCAAGCATTTTCTCATAAGAATGTAGAACATAAAATAACTTATTATTCCTTATTTTATGATAAATAATGGAAATATAATATGTATCCATATCTACATAATTTGTGAAGTAAGTTAAATAAAAATTATATTAATAATATTGACTTCTTTAAAAACCACAATCTTACTTTATTTCACCTAAGGAATTTACAAAAGGGAAATCAGCATTTTATTTATAATCTGGAGAACAAAATTAAATTTGCCATTTTAAAAATCGGTCATTAGCAAATCACTATTCTGTATTCCACCTATAATTTTAAGTAAATTCATGAAGGAAAAAAAATGCCACATGATTAACAAACATTGAGAGAAATATTTCTTTTTCACAGAGTATGTATTTCTCTGAATTATACACATGAGTAGTATCTCTAGTATTCCACACTGATTATACTACCGTAAGATGATAATGTCATCAGTAAAGGAAGTATTTACAATGAAAAGGCTGGCTCCTTGCTTTTCTTCAAAAGATATTTTAAACTCTTGAATTAATATGCAAAGGATTTTCAAAGCACATTAAAATTACCAGGATATTGGAAATAATATTAAGAATATATTTATAAATATGTGCATTTGTGCAAGGGAATGGTATTAAGAATACATCTGTAAAAATGTGTACGTGTGTGTGTGTGTGTGTCTGTAAACAATCATGACATACTTAGTCAATGTTTCTCTCATTTCACTTCTTACATTTTAAAAGATTCAGCATGGCCAAAAAATATTTTAATTTAGCCCTAATATAAATTTGTTTTCCTCTAAAATCATGTGTATATGATGCTGAAATGAACTACATAATTATTTCCTTAAAAAGTGAAAATCGGGATGGGAGTTCAGATTGGAGACCCTGAAAGCATTCACTGTGGAGTAGACAAGATCAGTAATTGAGCTGCCAGTCTGAACTAAAATGAAAGTGGTGATTGTTTCTTCATGGAAGAGAGAAATTATACATTGAATTTGCAAGAATTACATAGCAGCAATCAGATAAAATGGTGTATAAAGACTAATCAGTGATAAGAAAGCCATGTGAGTATTAACAACATTACATTTTCTGAAGTACATTTCAAAAGAATTCACAATGGCTAACTACCAATAATTAAAGTCTCATTATATATATTATCTATAGAAATTTGTTGTTCAAAAGGGGTCCATAGAAATAATTGTGTAAATATGAAATTCATAAAGTCTTGTCTACACACCTGGAGATACTTACAATTAAAAATTAATAAGGTAAGACAACTTCCCTCTTTAACAACTGAACTTATTTTCAATGCAAACAATATGTAAATAGTGTAGGTAGTTTTCTATGAATCATTTTCCTTACTCTTCTCAACTTGATAATTTCAAATGCAATATTTATTTTGCTATGACACAAACTGTGGTGCTAATACCAAACCATTAGTGGGGGAATAAGAATTTTTTTGAAAAGAGTTTAGTATGATGGTGGCCATTTCCATTATGTTTTTTCCCCCTTGTTTCTATGATTTAACATTTAGTGTGTTTCTTATGCTTCTTTTTATAACTTAGAAATTTTACTTTAACATGGCATAAGTTTTGAGTGGTTAAGAAACTTAACCAGTGTCAGACAAACAGTAAGTGCTGACATTGTGTCTTTAATTCATCCATAATTATACCTGCCTTTCTTCTCGAACTAAATTACTTTCATCTAGTTTCTGTTACCCTTGAGCAGAAATAGTCTTTATGCTATTGTACAGTCTTGATGCTAAATGTGCAGTAAAGAAAAAACAAAATAGAACTTAAAAAATATAACAACAAAATCTGTAAAAATAGTCTTAGTCTTACACAAAGCTTCAAATCTGACTGGAAAAGAAATCTTTGAAAACTAATTACAAATGCAAAGATAGCTCTATACAGCATTGGAAAGTAGACAGTGAAAACAGCTGTATTAGAATGGCCCAGAGTGACTGACTCTGGAGAACTCCAAGAAGAGTTTGGAGTAATGTACTGAAAAGTGGAGGTATGTGTATTGAGAATAATAAAATAGGAGTTTGAAGCAAGTTATTGCAATGAGCTCATGAAGCTTAATGAAACTGAAAACTAGAGCATAGTTACAATCATAGCTTGCATAATAAAATACTACTTTTTGTCTTTACACAAATAAATTTGAGTGTATGCAACACAATAAATATACATGTTTAAGAAATTGTTGCTTAGTTGGATCAGAAAGAATTTATAAATAATTATAATTAAGAGAAAGTTTCTGAACAATTTATCCTTTAACAAGAATATAACCGCATAGTTATTTTAAATGAAATTTCTTTCTTAATTGCTAATTTGTCATTCAATTTTATGTTGCATGAGTTACGCTTCTGTAGAAAGCTAATAAAATGTCTTTGGGAAGCTAAAAGACAATGAACAATTATGTTTATCACATTTTAGGGATTCATTTAGTACACACAAGTACACATAATTATACTGAAATTAGAATTTGTAATTCTGTGTAGGTAAATTCCTATTAGTTTTTAATTTCACAGACTTCATTGAAAGCTAATTCAATTGCTTTAAGCACTGATTAGAAATATATGCTTTTAGGCAGGACAGAAAAAGATGTCTCCATCACTCTTTAAGAGTTAGGCATGAACCATCATGCTCATTTCTCTGAAAAATAGCTTATAATGTATAGTTTAATTTCTCACTTTCCTTAGTTTTCTAACATTAGTTTGCTCTATAAGTCAGAGGGGCATACACTGACCTTTCATCCCTCTGTAGGACCATTGTTGTTTCAACCCGTGTATGAATAATTTTCATGGAAAGCAGAAAACCACTAGGAGATACATGACTCCCAGGTATCTCATGTTATTACTTCTGTTACTGTCTATATTCACCCTGAGGATTAATGTTGTACATAATAAAAAAAAAAAGTGATGAAAACAGTGGCTGCAAAACAGGCCTTTTCCTTCACACAAGACGTGTTCCTGGATGACTCAGCAGAACACAAGATGTGTGGTTGACACAGGGAACAGAGGGTTCTTTCCTGTGACTGCTACAGAGCTGGCCACCACCGTCTTTATTGTCCAAAGCTCCTTCTTAGAATACAGGAAGTGGTAATAATCAGTGCGATGTCTGCAGATTGAAGCTGGCTTCAGTAAACTGGCTGTGTAGTTACCTTGGTCATAAAAACCAAGAGAACTAAAACTTAAGCAATATGACATTTTTGAAATTATCATATTATCATGTCAATAAAAACTGGCTCGTACATTGTTATCTTGGGACCTGTAATAGACAAGTAGGAGGTATGATGACTTTAAAACTTGATATAAGCAGAAATTGTTTATCAAATTGCACTAGTGACATTTGATACATAAGCTAGAGACAATCTGTGGAATAAAGTAAGGTAATGTTCTGACCAGCAGCCAAACTAGGGAGGGTGAGAGGAAAGAAAGGACAAGAAAAAAATGAACAGAAGGAAAAATATAAGGGAAGTTTTGTAAATAAGGAGGGGAAGTGGATATTGAAGGGAGAGAGCTGAAATTGCAGGGAAAAAATGAAGAAAGATGTATCATGTACATTTACAATTTCCTCATAATGAACGCTATTATGTATACCTAATATGTACCAATAAAATGAAATTTTTAAAAAAGGCAAAAAAAAAAAAAAAGTTGCCATTCAAGATGCTTAAAATACCCACGGACTGAGTGAGCCCTCCACGGGTGAGCTGAAATCTCTTCTCATATCTACGCTTTTAGACTTGTTCCCCAAAGCCTGCCATCCTGATCCAATGATGCTCCTGGATTTCTTTGAACTTTGCAGTGAGGCTCAATCTAATGTCTTAAAATCAGTCAATACTATCCACTCCACTCTCAAGAGGCAAACACTTGAGAAACTCAATCGGGTACCTCAGATAACGCATTGAACAGTTCCACTTTTGGAAGTCAGGTAACAAAACATTACTAGTTCAGTACCATTTAGAGACACTGTGTTTTAGAGCAGAGAGGGAAGTCGGAGTTCAATTTCACATGGGTTTATTAACGGCCAGTTAGTCTGCTAGACCAGTGATGGCAAAGTTGTACGGTACAGAAATCAAATGATTGCTAGGATAAAGTAGCCCTATCATTGGGAGACTACAACCAGGAACATATTTAGTTCTAATGGAATAAAAAAGAAGACAATAGTGATAATAGCAGCAGCAGCACATCTGCTTACTTCCTCTGCCACGAAGAACGCAGAATGTTTTGTGCATTTTCTCACTTAGGGTTTCCTTCCCCCACCTCTGGCAGTCAACATGCACACATATGTAGTATCCTGTAATGTAAGGTAAATGAGAGCAGGGTCTTTCTTTTGTCTTGTTCTTCATCACCTGGGAATATACCTTGTACAAAGTGTGCATTGCTGCTAAGCATGGTCGCACGTGTTTGTCATCAGGAGGCTGAGGCAGGAAGACTACCAAAAGGTCAAGGCCAGCCTGGTTTACATAGTAAGTTAGAGGCCAGTCTGAACTACATAAGGAGATCCTTTCTCAACAAAACAAAATGAAACATAAACAGAAACATAAAGATGAACAACATAAAAACTTCATCAACAACCAAACAACATAAACAAAAAACCAAAGTAGGTTTACAGGTACATTATAGTGAATGGATGATTAAGTGCATTTCAATGAACCACCAAATGTGCTGGGGCCATTTTAAACCCTAATTATATGTAAAGACGGTGAAGACCAGATAAATGACCTGAAATAAGAAGCGAAGATGTGAATATGAGAAGTCCAAGCCCAAAGCAGGATGGGTGACATAGAGGAATCAGAAGGCATAGAGTGAGAATGAAGAGAAAAAAGGTAAAAAGGAAAATCAGGTTATGTCTGCAGTTCTGATTTGTAAGGAAAGTGATTTTCTCACTAGGTCTAAGAAATGGTGAATTACAAGCTCAATTGGAATTGAAGGACTTGTTATTTTTTTAAAAGAAGTTGAGAAATTTAAATATGTTTTACTATCTTGAGTAAAATAAGATGAGTCAGCTCTATATAACTAAAGATGACAGAGTCGATGCTACAAAGATAGTTGAACCAAAGATAAAACTAAAAACAATAATTAAATTTTAATACACCATTAGAATCAAGTTATAGTAAAAGATTGCACAGGATCGTATTAGTTTATGGGAAATCAGAAAAAAATAGGTGCTTGGGTGAACAAGATGGTACGATGAGATTCAAAATTCTTCATTACTGCTTTGTACTCAATTGTGAAACTTCTCCATACAGAAGGACACATAACCTGACTCGTTCTTCGGTCACCTGAAAGGACAGAACGAAGTGTTCAACATGAAGAGAACAAGTTGATACAGAGCATGGTTAAAAATATGGAAAAGCATGATAAGAATTTTCCAATTTACCTAAAAGATAGATTGGGGAAAGATAATGGTTTTTCTAACATAGCTCCTTACATGTTAAAAGAATATATACCCTTAAATTACTTTTAAAGTAGTTTTCCCTAAAGAAAATAAGTAACATTCTATTTACTATTATTTGTTGAGCAATGTATTTTTAGGTACTTTAGAAATTTACAATGTTATGTATTCTAGTCTAGAAAATCATTGATAAACAAGCTCTAATTCCCTTGGAATTTAAAACATTGATAGTGCTAGAAAAGTATAGCAATATCTCCATTCACAATTGCTTCTATTTGTTTACCAACAGAAGCATTTTTTCTTATTGTGGACAACAGAAATGCAGCTCCTTTCCACAGAAATATGGAACAAATTAAGTTCATAAATCAAGGTATCACTATAGTTGATATAATTAAAAATAAAAATAATATATGAAAATTTCAGAAAAATGTTAATTTTCACAAATAATATTTATATAATATTTTCAAATACATGAGGAGATATACAGAGATTTGTGTGTGCTTAATGAGAGCAAGTTGGGTTGTGATTTAAGAATTTATTACTAATAATTCCAAATTTTTTTAGTGAGTACAGAACCCAAATCAGACCATGTGTAAGCACCTTGTCTAGATTTGTATCACATTCAAGTTCCTAATAACAAGACAGACTTTATATGAGAATAGCTAATATTAATTAACTTCAATAAAAAATAGATTTAGAAAATTATCATAAAAACAGAAAGTATGTTGAGGAACAAATTTATTACCATAATAATATAATAAGTTTCAAAAAGTCTTCAAAGGAAGCAAATTATGATAAGAATGCTTTTATGATAAAGGAAAACTTTTTGATGTATTTTGGGATTATGGTGAAATTAATTCTTTACTTTTCTATTTAAATATGTTAAACTGAACATTTTTGAAGATGCATGCTGATTATTATTACTATAAAGAGACTTAGGTATATTTATCAACATGAACACAATACAAATACATGTTTTCTTCTAGGTATGTTAGATATATAGAATAATATATCCTAGATCAGTCATTCAACTCTGCACTAAATATTTTTTCCAACTTTTATGATATTCTATCAAAATCTTAACCTTACAGTAAGATTTATGATATGCAGTTATAACCTTTATTTTTAACTTTACACAGATATATATACTATAGTTAAGATCTTCACTATTTTTGTCAAATCATGATTTTCTCAGACACTTAAGTTTAAGTTGAATTACAGTGAAAATGAAACAAGCACAAATGTTACATTCTTACTGCTGGATATTATGAGGGTTATTTTACACTTTTATGGACACAAAATGACACTAGTCCTCTCACCACATCATGTCAGGATATAGAAAATGATTTCTAATAACTTCAAATTTAATCAGTGAAAAATAACCTCATACTATTTTATAGAATATATTTAAAGCTTTTTTTAGCATATAGTGTATTGTCTTCAAAATAGTTGTTCAGATTACAAGACACAGGCATGAAAAAAATGATCAAACAATGGAACAGTGAAAGAACAATCCCCTTTTTGATGAATTAATAGAGATTAGTAGTATGTATAAGGTAGACAACCATAATACTATATAATGATAATATGCAGAATAACTGTATACTGTATTGCATAATACAATATAATGCTGTATACAGACTATGATAAGAGCACATCTGATATAAGGATGTATACAGACTCTACAATAAGAGCACACTGTGTTATATATATATATATAGTGTTTATTCTAAATACTTTTATATATCTACTAATAGTCCTTTGCTTCTGTTGTCTAATTGGTCAATTGTTTTAATCACTAACTTTCAAATTTCACTTACAGATTTGACATAAATCTATTAAATATTTTCTTTCATGTTTATTGTAGTAATTTTCACTGCTTGTCATAAAACTTAGATATATAAATACTTACCTGTAATACAGTGATAGTTGATTTTTAAAATATCACCCTGAAGTCTAGTTTCAAAGAATTTTCCTGATTTTAGATTGCTTTCCACATTGAAAATACACAGATATGTGAGAGTCAATCACAGAAAGAAAATCTAATGCAGATTCTTATTACCCCATAGATGACTTCTTGTGCCTCTGGGACCTGAAAGTCAAAAGATAAGGGCTTTGCAAGTATTTCTCACATCATGTAATCAGGTTGTCTCTTTTTCCATTTTTCTCCTGATCCCAAGTATGAAATATCTTCCAGGAGCAGAATCTTAAAATTTTGCAGTTGAAAGCATCTTTAAAACCAGGTTTAAACTAGACACCAATAATAGGAAACTTTTATGAAACCAATAAATCACATCCCTGTAATTCTAATTCAAAGTATTTTTCTGTAAAATGGTTTCCTTGGATGATAACACATTTACACATGAGTAAAGCTTACAGAGTTTCACAGAGATTGCAGTCATTAAAAGGATTTTTTCCTCAAATATTTTGAGTATCTGCAGCTCCTGCCAAGTATATGTCCTGCTGTGGATCTGTGTGAACTACAGGTTGATAAAATTGATATAAAAAGTTTCATCTGACATAATGATGTATACAGACTCAAGGATAAAAGCACATAGTACATTCCTTAATTCATTTCACTCCTTAGGAATGAATAGACTTTTACTGAGATCTTATGATTTACTTCCATCCTTCTTTAAGCCACTGTGGACCATGACTGGCTTTTCAGATGTGCATCATAATCTTTGCTTACATGACAGGGCAAATATGTTAAAGTTATGCATAGCCTTATCACAACATTGCTGAAGATCAAATGAAATAAAACAGTAAAAATACACTCAATTCTCACACTGTAATTCAAGTCTCTTGTAATTTTGTTAGTCAAGTCAGAGTAAGAAAATGTGCATTATTGAAAGTTCATGATAGTATTTAGGATCCAGGAAAAACAATTCATTGTCAAGAGTCAAAAGAATGATGACAGATTAAACCAAATGGTAACTGAAAGTATCATAAAGCAAGAATATTAGCCAGGAATTTAGCTTAGTGGCTCAAGCACTTGCCTGGGAAGGGCAAGGTCATGAGTTCAATCCCCAGTACCAAAACAAAACAAAACACCCAAGAATATTAAAGAAATAAATAGACCTTCCTAATTGAATGCATTCATATCCATCTTCTGAAAGCTTTTTCATGTTGATCACAGAGTGTGCAAAAATCTTCAGGTATGGCTAACCTGCAGCATTTAAATGTGTGCTAATAAGCGAATAGGGTTGATAGAGTGCATGACTACTTATAAGCATCCTATGTCAGTCCAGGACTGACATGTGGATAGCACTCATCAGAAGTTGTACTTTGTCACTTTTGATCTTTCTTGACATCATCCATGTCAAAATTTTTCTCTCTGGATATTGAGACGGTAGGCAAGATATCGTCTGACCAAATCATCTAATTGAATCTAACGTTAACACCGCACTCCCTAGAGCAATGTGAAATAAATGTCAAACTCATTATAACAAGTGGATAATATATAATAGGACCATGATGATGATGGAAGCTAGTCCAGCTAAGTAAGATGCTTTACTCTTCAATTTACTTATAGATTAAAAAGGATAATAAACCTTGTTTCATTACTTGTAAGCATTTATGAAAAAATATGTATATTAACCACTTACATGTAAATAATATTGAGCTATTTTCATATTGAGTGTTGGGCTACTTTTGCACTGATTATTTTCCTCTTTTAAATTTCTTTCAGTAAGTTGATGGAATTCCCATGTTATCTAGAAAGCCTTAATTTTCCAGAATATCGTTCACTCTGAAAATCAAATATATTGTCCTTGCTAATCCTATGCATATTTATTTAGGACTTTGTAGGCCACAGAAAGGAGTACAAAGTTAAGTGAAGATAACACAGTCAAACCGGACTTTACTCTTGCAAAACTCCAAATCTCTATGATTGTATAGGAAATCTGGCAGCAAAGGTTCCAAGTAATAGACTTTAGAACTAAGAAGTCACAGCACTGGGGCCAACCCTGAGATTTAGGGGTCAAAATGTGTAAACTGTTCCATCCAAGATTGTATAATAGTGATGTGTGTATCAGCTGCCAGTAAGCAATGGTTTGTGGTTGTGTTTATGGTTGGGGA
Source organism: Hydrochoerus hydrochaeris (assembly GCA_004027455.1). Classification (NCBI taxonomy): domain Eukaryota; kingdom Metazoa; phylum Chordata; class Mammalia; order Rodentia; family Hydrochaeridae; genus Hydrochoerus; species Hydrochoerus hydrochaeris. The sequence continues at coordinate 178,055 of PVLA01002167.1, forward strand.
AAGTTCCTTATTTTCATGGTTCAGAATCCAGTTCGAACTGAGAGCCCCATAATTTAATACAAAAACAACAGAATAGAAGAATTTCAGTATAAGAACTTTTAATTAATGCAACATTTTAATTTTTCAAAATATTATTGAAGTTTTACATACCATATTAATCACAATTAAGCATTTAAATAAATGGCCCTTAGCAGATGTATGTCGTAGCCTGTCAAGCAATCCAAAGTTAACTTCCAACATTTCCTTGAAATTGATTACAGTGAATTTCTACCCTGATTTCCCTACATACAGAACCAGACACTGATTTGGTTTATGTCATATTAGCTGTGATTTTCCAGACATTTCTTATAAAGGAAATCATATATTATGTAGGCATTTGCAACTATTTTCTTTCACTTGGCAGAATGTGTTTAAATTCATGGTTTGACATTTTGTTTAATTAAATAGTATCCAAGTATACAATCTCATTTTATTTGTTCACTTATCAATTGATGGGTACTTGACTTCTCTTCAGTTCTTGACTATTAAAAATAATAGTGATATTATTTGTGTATGGATTCTGTACAGGTATGTATTTTAACTTCTGTCTGTATGGAAATTATAAATATTACTACAAAATTAGCAGATTCACAAGAGAGAAATTTCTCTGCTGGGTGGTATAACTTTACAGGAAACTGTGGAATGGTTTTCCAAAGTAATTTTTGATTTTATATTCCTGTGTATAACCAGTGTTTTGGGAGGTCCCATTGCTGCATATTTTAATAACATTTATTATTTTTTACTTGCTAATTATCACTATTCAAGTAAGTGTACAGAGATATTTCACTAGGGATTAAGTTCGCCTTTTGTTTCATGATTGTTATGGCTTGAATCTGGATGCCCTCCCAAAGCCTCCTGCACTGATATCTGAGCCCTTAAAAAGCCTTCTGGATCTAGGATGTGTGGAAGTAGCCTGGTTTTGGATGTGGATAATGAAAAATCCTCCCCAGGTGTGAGTGGAACCATCTAAAAACTTGTACCCTGGATGAAATAAAAGACAAAGAGAGGTTTGCTTCACTGCTGGTTTTGCTGCTTCCTGCCTCCCACCATATGGATTTTTCTCTTGTGTGACATCCCTCTGTCATGCTTCCCTGAACTGGAGCCAGCCAACTATGGAACCTTTAACTTGTGGGTGCCGGGTACTTTATTCCAGCAATGAGAAAAATAACTAAGATAGTAAGTAATGGTGTTTAGAATTTTTCATGAAGCTATAAAAAACTAAAGCAAGAATGAATTGATATCAGCAAATTTTAAAAAGTGAAACTTCTAAAAGACACAAAGTACTGTAACTTCTTCCTAAATAAATCTATTTATTTAGGAAGAAATAAATCTAATGAAGAAATTGAACTTGTCCTTTAAGATATTTTTGATAAGATATTTTAGACAAGTCCAACTGAAATGTTTTTCCATTTTCTACCTCTATCTATGGATGAATGTCATCCACCATAGGGTCAAATCTTGAGTGTCAGGATCTACTCATAATTGATCATTCATTCATTGTTCCCAACTTTTGCTCTGTTGGAAACTGATATTTAAAGGCTACATGTTAGCAATTCTTGAAGACTGATGCATGGTTTATAACAAAAATACACACTCCTTCTGATAGATGATAACAGGCACGGCCTGATTGACTCTCCTACACTGTATTTAATCCAGCTTTTAATTACCATTTGATTCAAACTTCATTTTATTTTCATTTCTTGTTTCAGAATTATTTTCCTGGATCCTAAACACTATCATAAACTTTTGGTCACTGATAGTATCTTACTTACTTTTATTCATTAAACTGATTTAGACAACAATCAGAAGATTTGTGGAAGCCTTGGAGATTGTGACCATAGCCAAGGGTAAGGAAAAATGGCATGGGCATTAACAGTTTCAATTTTATTTGATCCTCAAAAATGGTATAAAAAAGATAGTACTCGTGATTTTAACACATTTTATTCAGCCATGTAAGCAAAGATTATCAAATAAACATGAAAAAGCAGTCATATCTTCAAGTGGCATATGTAATATGTATTGTACATAATATTTAAGGAACATGCATTCATAAACCCTTGTACAAAATAAGGTTGAAGAGGATGCCTCTAAACTCCTTCTAAATATCACTTAGTCTTACAATGAAGTAGAATTCAAAGATATCCAAGGAAAGAACATTCTAGAACAATCTTCCTGAGGACATAGATGTAAACTATGATAATAAGAAAGTAGTAAACCAAATTTGACAATGTAGATAATTAATTTTACCACATGGAAAGGTGAGTGTTATCCTTGGAACACAAATTTGAAGCAAAAACCCAAAATAGTACCACACTCTGTTACCATAATGAAGGATAGAGCAATGATCTTCTGAATATGCACAAAACATTTGATGACATAAAACATTCATTTATATAATTACTGGAAACAATTCAAAATAAAAGGAATCAATTATAACTTAATGAAGAACATCCATGAAACAGTAAGGCTAAGCTAGTAAAAGATTGTTCTCCCTTAAAGTATAAGCAAGGAGAATCAATTCTATTCAGCATTGTACTTGTAATGTAATCAGTAAAACCAAATGATAAATAGAACTGAAGGCAGCAGAATGGAAAAGAAATGTCAATATGGTCTTTATTCACATAGCCAATGATCCTGTAAGTATAAATTTATCAGTAATCAAGAAATTACCTACCAGAACCAACAAAAGCCTGCTATGAATCTGCATGACACAAATTCAACATGCAAAAGTCACCAGCATTTCTATGCATTATTAGCAAATGATCCCAATATGAATATCAAGAAAATAACTCCAACTGCAGTATCAATAAAAATTTTCATGACCCTAAGAATATCATAAAAAAGAGAAAGTAATGATATGGTTACATAATTCTTCAAAGTGTTTGCAAGGGGATTTTTTAAAAATCTGAAAAAAGTGTGTAAGTGTACATTCTGTTATTGGGTTAGCAGACTAAGATTGATAAATGACAATTTTTATTACATATATCTGCAGATTCAGTATATTCCATATTCAAGCTTTAGTTGATAGACCTAGCAACACATAGAAAACAGAAGAGTAAGGTCAGAAGTTTTATATGACCTGAATTCAAAGCTTGATATTCTGTTTTGAGATTCAAGGTAACAGTGACAATTAGGTGAGGAGAAACATAGAGAGTTGCAGCTGATTTGAGAGGATAAATTTAACCATAAAATTTTTGCCACTTGAATATAGAGTAGGATGCAAAGACACATTAATGGAAAGAGGAAAAATATTTTCAAAAACTCATCAAGAGACAATAAGATATAAGTGCACACACTAGCACAGACACACACATTATTTTCTCACGAGGTATTCAGCAATTAAAGTGAGATAGATGAGATATTTCAATATAAAATTTAAAACTATGAAGCTTACAGTGAAAAATATGGAAGTAAAATTTAGTTCCACCAAATTAGGAAAAATGTCAAGATATGGCACTTAAAGTATGACCATAAAGGTAACTATTGATAAATTGGATTTCATAAGCACTAGAAACTATTTTATTTCAGAAGTATCAATAAAGTTAACAAATAACTCACAGAATGAGGCTAAATATTTATTAAAAATGTATCTGATCAATGATGTTAAAGCAGAATGTATAAAATCAATAATAAAATACAAGTAAAACCATTGAAATGTAAACAAAAGACTTAAATAGGGATTTTACCAAAGCAGACATGCAAACAGATGAACCTGACATATTGTTGATGAAAAACAATTCATTATGATCCATTTGTATTAATATTAATTATTGAAGCACTGAAGCATGTAAATTGTGGTGACTTCCAATGGTTTTCTCTGACTACTTCTAAATTCTACAAAGAGGCACATATTTCTGGACAGTGATTGTTGTCATCCTCCTGAGATTTTCAAAATATTTCCTTCCACAAAACTGGCATAGTGGGTTTCTTCATAGAGTTATAAAATCTATTTAATGCAGTTAAAGAAATTAAAAATGCCAAACAAATCTTGCTTCTTGGAGTAAATAATGATTGGTTTACATTTCCTGAATTTTCCAGGTGTGAAATATATTGGACTAGTTCTGTTAGAACATAATCCAATGAAAGAGGAAATTTAAACAATTATTTTTTTGTTTATTGGAAATCTGTGACATGCCTTCACACCACTTAAAACTTTTCAATTCTAGGTCAATGTCTCTGCAGGAAGTTTAGCTAAATAAGTCACCAATTATCAGAAACTGGATGTTCGGTACCTTCAGAGCGATTACAGCGCTGAAGAGACCACGGTTCCAGTCAATTATGTCCTTGCTCTCGCTTTTACTGTGTTGTTTTCATTATTACGGTTTTCAGCTGTTCACTTCACTTCCAGTCTAATTTGAAAGAGCAAATCTATCACTTTTTATAAACAAGCAATTACATTTGTTATCAGAAAAATTCTGATACTGCGTAAAGCAATGAGAAGTAGAATCAGGATAAAGTGAATGAAATGTATTACAGTGAAACCAGTTTTTTCGGGTCCACTTTTCAGGCACAGATTTCAGTTTTATATAATTAACTTTATGGGGTGCAGCTGATGTCCTCTTTTAATGAGACAAAGGGAAAATTGTAGCCATCAGCACTTATGGATACTAATTTGATGACTGTCATAAAGTCACAAACCATGTCCCCAGGGCAGTAAAGTTTATGATACAGAGATGGACCTAATATCAATAACTTGTATCAGATCTCGGTGTAAGATAGTAACAATTTATTGGAGAATAAAAACAGTTTCCAATCATTAGTTTAAAATATATATGAAAATAAAATATTTTAAATATATGGTATTTTTTATTTTGTTGTAGAAAACACAGACTAACAATATTCATTTTAAATTTCCATGGGACAATTTTCATGTCTTTTTTGAGCTTGAACTTTAAGAAAAAATGGTAAAATAGATCTTGTAACATAAAGCACATGCTTTTGTTCTTATTATCTTATATTTTTTCTATAGATACATGAATGAAATCAAAGTAGTTCACACTATTTTCTGTGAATTTTAGAAAATCACCTTGATCTCTTAAATTTATTCTGCTACAGTGATTTCAGATATTTTCTAACCGCTGCTGATAAAGTTTTTAAATGAAGATGCCAATCATAACTCATGCCATTGAACTTTCCTGATGCTTTAATGGCAACTGAATAAAATTCCTAATCTTGAAGATAAAATTCAGAACCTCATTATCCAATATCGCCTAGTTGAATAAATTTATTATCCATTTATCCTGGAAATCTTTGCTTTAACCCAGGCATGTCCAACATGTGGGTCAATCGTGGCCCTACGCGATTACACACTTTTACCTTTATCATGTGGTGGGTTTTTTTTTCTTTGTTTATACATCCCTAGGCCATCCAAAATTTGTTTTATATTTTGAGAGTGGATTTCACTTAGTTACTAACTTCAAGGCTGGGTTTGAACTTGAGATTTTCCTCCCTCAGCCTTCCAGAGTGTATGATGTGTTTTTTTAAGGATTCTCTGCATGATGTGACTGTGCAGTGCTCCACTGCAGCTGGTGTAGAGGAGGGCTCAGTGCAGCACGACCCCATCTCCTACCCCCATCACACACGGTCAACCCAAGTGAAACCTGCATGTGTCACTACTACACATGCTTGTGCGACTTGGTGAACAAAACAGAGATATGGTGATAGTATCTCAACTTAGCTATTTCTGCTCTCCTTGTCTTCTGCCTCTCAGTCTCTCTCTCTCTCTCTCTCTAGCTCTCTCTCTTTATAACTCAAAATCTCACAAAATCTTGTGAGAAACCTCACATCATTGCTTGAATATTGCTATGTATTTAACATAGAAAACTCAAGTTCAAGGAAATACCACACCAGAGTAGACTGAAATATTTTCTGAACCACAAACAAAAAGGCACATTTTATGTTTTCATAAAAATAGGTAAGTCTTCATTATATATAATACTAATAATTCTAATATTAATTAATTTAAGACTACATTGAAGGTAGCTTTGAGTGTGTCATAATAAATATTAAAAGGGAGAGTTGAAATGATCACATTCATTTAACGATAACAAAACTACAGCCTAGAATAACCCCCCCAAAAAAAAGAAACCTATGGAACACAACAAAATCTGGAAACCACTAACAAAAAAAATCACACTATATAGTATTTAATAAAAATGCATATAAGGAAAAATTATGAAACATATTTTGAAGAAAAGTAAATCAGTATAAATATATCCAGAAATGCCATAAATTATGAAGTACAAAAGGAATGAAACTAACAAAGGTATAAAACATCTCATAAATATAAGAGTCTAGAATGAAATGTGAGCAGGAATGTAGATGAATAGAAGATAAAAAACAAACAAAACCATACCTTATAGAAGAACGTAAGACCCAAAATTTATGAAATATATAGATAATTTAATGGTAGTATAGACACTTCAAAAAGGAAGATGAAGTGTTTAAAGATGTAGCAGTTAAACTATATATAATGTCACACAGATGAAAAATAAACAAACTGAAACTAAGGACGTGTGCAATAGTACCAGACAGCCTAATATTTGCATAATTAGAATCCCAAGGGGAGATAGGAGGGAAAAAAAGCTTTTAAGAAGTCCATTGGCAAATTCTTGTTTAAATTATTGACAATTCTAGATCAATTGATTAAAAGTTAAAAGCATAATAAAAATAGAGAAAATCATGTAAAGGATATGAGTAAATCAGAGTAAACTTTGATTAAAGAAGTTCTATAAATGGAAAAAATGTGTATTTTTCAGTACAATAAAGGTAAGGACATTAAATATCTTCTCAGAAACAAAGCAAATAAGAACATAATGTGAGACCTTTTATAAACAACTGATTAAAGTAAAGGTCAAGTTAGAATTCTTTAACCAATGAAAAATCCTTACAAATTTACAGCAAAGTCACAAGTTTCTTACTCAAGCAAAAAGTGAAATAATTTATCATTAGCAGTTCATACTACAACAAAAATTAAAGATGTTCTTTAATGGGAATAAATATGAAAGTAGAAGAAATGTTGTAACTATACAAATGAGAAAATAATACTGAAAATTATAGATCCATGAATAAATATAAAATGTTTTTTTTTCTTGTTTTTAACTTCCTTAAATATAAATGACAATCTAGAGTCAAAAGAGAAACTATGTATTGGGAAATTCATTGTGCAAAATGTATGAAAATGGTTGTAAAAAGGATAGCAGAGTGCAGATCAGGAGGTACACTGTTGCAAACTCCTTTCATTTTTTATGAAATTCTCTAACAACATTTGAAGATAGAATGTGAAATAATAGATGTATATTATTTCATTGTCTATATCTATCTATCTATCTATCTATCTATCTATCTATCTATCTATATAAGAAAGCCAGTAAAATAAACAAAAGTCATAGGTTATGAACTAATATGAGAGCTAAAATAGAACTATACAGTGATAGAAAAATAGGTAAACCTCAAAAACATTTACCAAAATGGTAGGTTTAATCTAATCATGTTGAGAATTATGCTAATTATATGTAGCGTGAACACTTAATAATAAAAATAGATTGTCAGAGTAGTTAAACCAACAATCTCCATCTGGGTAAAAAACATCATATTTACATAAAAACAGTGTTTAAAAAGAAAAGGGTAGAAAAATAGAAAACATACTAATAAAAAGGAACTGGAGTAAAAAGCAACAAAAATAAAATTCAAAGCAATAAATATTAACAAGAATAAAGGAGGGCATTTGATATTGCTAAAGGAGTGATTCATTTGATAGTAAGCCCACAAGTCTATGTAGCTACAACTGAAATTTAATGAAAGTTAATACTGTTGATCAGAAAAAGATAAGTTCAAAATTATGGTTTTCTTCCCAAGTGATTAAATTTGTTACTTAGATAACTAGGAACAGCAAATTGAATTCAGTTTATGGAAAAAGAAGTCACTGATAAATTAGAGAGAATATATCAAGAAAACATAAAACAAAAACAATCAAAGTTCATTCTATAAACAGAACAATAAAGTTGACAAAAACCCTACTAAGCTTGAGGAGAAAACTAAAAAGAAGACAAAGTTGAGGAGTAACAGAGCAAAATTATTAAAACATCAGTATGCATACTGACCTTAAAAATTAGTAAGCAAATATAGGTGGCTTCATACAAATAAATTTAACAGCCTTGTAAAATGGAAATAAAATCCCTAAAAAGATTCAAATAGCCAATTTTACTAATCAAGACAAGCGTAACCTGTAGAATTACGTACTTATAAAGAAATTTAACTGATAATTAAATAACATTTCACAAATTAACATCAGGACCAATTGCTATAATTAGTGAATCCTACTAAAATTTACTGATGAAATAATACTCATTTTGAAAAAAAATTCTGGTAAATATAAGAAAGATGTTTTCAGATTCGTTTATAAAGTCAGCATTATGCAACAATGAAATAACAGTACTACAAATAAAAAAGGTTCCCTAACTCTCAATTAGAAATGTAAAATTATTTGTATGCAGAAATCCTAAAACACTGTGAATTAAGTTTAGTTTAATATTTGCAAATAATCAATTTAATTCATCATATTAGCCAACTAAAATTTTAAAACTTACAAATATAGCAGGGAAATAAAATCTTGAAATTTTAAAACAACAAATATAACATAGCAGGGATATAAAATTTGAAAAGTTAAATGTCTATTCATTAAAACAAAATAAAATTTCATTATACTAGGAATAGTAAGAAGTTTTCTCACAGTGATAAAAAAGCTACATAAAATCATAGCTAATATATTCCTTTGTGTGAATCACATTTGTTAATTCTTAACAATTTAAAATGTCCCAAATTTCTCATAAGATTAAATAGACTCAAGCTGCTGGCGCCCTAGGGCGAGAACTATCAGCGATTCCTGAGCTCTGCATCATGTTGGAACTTGGGGTGCTGGGAAAACAGGCAGCTGGTAAGCAGCTTGGGGCCTGCCATCAATCTATCACCCTCCCATCCCACCACACCACACCACACCCCTTCCCCCATTAGCAAGTGGGGAGCCGGAGGTCTGAGTATCTCTTGGAGGATGAATGTATGTAATGTGGCAAGTAAGGGCGATTTCCTTCCACCACCTCTTTGAAAGCAAATAGTTTTTTCACTGTTTTGCTCAGTTTTGATTAATGGTACTGCTCTATTCAATATTCTCTTTTTATAAGTTCAATATTTCCTTCCGTTTTGCTCTACCTGATTGAAAGAACAGCTAATGTGAACAGAATGGGATGTACTATTGTGCCTATTGCTGTTGTCCTGGTGACCTGCTGTGAAGTTCTGTGCACTGCCTCGCATAGTTTTGTTCTGTCTTCTTCTGCTGCATTGTTCTACCTTCAAAAAAAAAAAAAAGTAGGTAACAAAGTAACAAAATGAACAAATTGCCTCCAAAAACTTCCCTACTACACCAAAGCTGATCCATGGAGCATGGATGAGGAGAAACTCAAAAACAAAGCAACAAAACAATATAAGGTGATTAAAAAGTAAATAACAACAACAAAACAGGTCAGTAAGGTACTGAGCAACCTGAAACAGGATATGACTAAACAACTAATGGGCTTAAAAAGTAAAAGGAACAAAAGAAAGTGCTTAAAGGATATAACTGCATTTATGTTTAAGTGTGTAGGATTTATAAACATGTTGCTAAGTTTTTATTGGATCATTGAACTTCTTTGCAGTCTCACTGTTTGAATGTCCACATTGTATGCTTTAATTTTGTAACTTGAACAACTATGTCTAAGAAGACAATATGTAATTTATCAACTAGTGATTTCTTACTGTTTATTTTTTTCTGAAATTCTGTATTGTTTCTACCCCTTTTTCTGTTTTGCATTTTTCTCTTTAAATAAAATTTTTAAAAAAAGATTAAATAGACTGAAAAGAAACAAAATACCCATATTTAAAAGGAAGAATAAAGGAAACTGTTAGTTGAAAAATATAATATTTTTGCAGTTAAAAATACTATATTTTATTTATATCTCAGGATATTAGGTGAACAAAAACTACTCACTTTATTTTATATTTATTAGTCAGAAAAATATGTAAGACTAGGATTATGAAAAAAATGAAATTTTTAGAAGTACCCTTTTGAAATTTTTACATTTAAATGGAAAACTCCAAAAATCTTGAGACACAGATATTAACTAGAAAGAAGCATGAAACTTATGGATGAAAGACAATGCTATTAATGTCATTTTTTTTACACAACAAAAAACAAATATTCAAAGTCAAAAAAAATTCTTAAAAGTTTTGGGAGAAATTTGGAATTAGAAATTCAGAGACTGATTAACAATGTAAAGAATCTAACATCACTGCAACTAACTTAATGTTGTTTCCAAAAATCAGAGTCGCATAACTTGCAGCACCTGACTTTGGGTTACAGGGTTCAGAAATTCTGGCTGGTGTCACTTACATACAAGTAGAAGAGAAACAAATTGTCCACAGGTGAACCTGGCACAAACTATAACCAACTAATTTTCAACTAAGTTGCCAAGGCCTTTCAACAAGGCACAGATAATCTTTTCTGCAAAAGGAAAATGAATGAAGTTAATGTTTCTTAACCAGAAAAGGAAGAGTTAATTAAGATCCTTGAACGGTCTTCAGAGAGTATTTCTGGATCTTAAATTTTCACCATTTTGAAGAACAATGTCCCAAACAATGGCTGTTCTATGTGAGACCCAGAGTATGATACAGAGCAGTTTCTAAGTGACTGAGTGGGCAACAAGAAACAGAGCTACTATTTCCATCTTCTGATTTTTTTCTTTTTGGTGTATGATAGTTAATATTCTGATTGCTAACCCAGTATAATTTCTATACCAAAATGTAAGTAATTCTTTTGTTAAAAGTTTGTTAAAATTACAGATGCAAAAGATGTAACTAAAATATCAGTTTAAAAAGTATGTTAAATAATGTAGAGACATAGATAGATTTCATTCAGAGAATTCTAGGATGGTTCAAACTTGGAAAATAGCAACATTAATTATTATATCGCATTCAAAGCAGATGAGATTGGGCCTATTTGGGATGATATAACTGTAGATTAGAGGGTATATATCACTAGATATGGATAGGGAATTTGATAAAAGTCATCAATTTCTGACAGGAATGACAGGAAACTATTTAAATGCAAACAACAGTATTTGATCAAATTATAAAACAAATATTATTCAAAATATTTGTATGCAAACCCTTTTATATTAAAATAAGGAATATGTCAGAAACACTTTTTCATTCCTGTTGTTATGTCAGGACGTTTCTGTCACAGTAAACATGAACCCTGATTTATTTTTCCTACTGTTTCCTAATACCTATAGAGAAGTAACACAACATTTACATTTCAAGCTTTTTATGTTATAAAATTCATACTAGCTAAATTTTGGAAATGGCTGATATGCCTAACAATCGATAGATTAATAAAGAAAATCTATTGTGTATAAACAATGGATTACTATTAAGCCATAAAGACATATTTGATTCAAAGAAAAATTGATGTATCTTGAGATTATCTATATTGTTAAGTGAGGTAAATCAGACACAGAAGGTTAGATAATTCATGGTTTATCTTGTGTTCAAAATATAAAGGGCATGCTAGGAAATGGAGGTAGCCTTTGTAGAGAGGAGGAGAAGATATGGGATTGGGGATATTGGAGAACAGAGAGGGCAAAAGGAAATAAAAGTGATTAAGATGCAGTGTGTGTATGCACCAATTCTCCAAAATGAATGCAATAACGATGTCACAAACATTTAAAGATAGTTTTAAAATGTTTAAAAGTTACTAAAAAACACAAAGAATATATGGCAGAGATCACATGTGGCCTATAAAGCTTGAAATGCTGACTTTAGTCCTTTAGACAGAATAAAAATTGCTGATCTCCCATCATATAAAATAAGATACGAGTAGAAGAGGAAAATAAAAAGAGAGAGAAAACCTTATTGTGAATTAACATCATTGGTTAAATTGAAGCGTATTGATTTACTTCTAGTCATTACTTTGCTTAACTCCATAGGTTATTTAGAGATTTTGGTTAGTAAAAATGTTATTGACATGTCACAGGGCAAACCTTTAATCTCATTTCAAATATCAATCAAAATAAAATATCTATCACAACTAGTTACACAAAATTATAACCTATATTTAAATAAAACAACTAGTTGATCAAAATGGTTAATTATTCTATCTACATAGATATCAAAAGTATTGGTTGCATAAAACCCAACATGGTAATATTTATCAATTGCATTGATTATGGTCATTCATAGTTGTTAGTTGTATTTGTATCAATAAAATCTTTGATTTTCATTAAAAAGAATGATTATGGAGGAAGTCTGTTTAGTGTTGATAAAAATTCACAATATTACTGTTCACACAATTTAAAAGAAGCTCAGAATAATGAAAATTTTCTTGAATGATGGAAAAGGAAATATTACATGAGAAAAATTAACTAGAACAATGCGCAGAGTATTTAAGAAAGAAACAGCTAATTTCCTACTATAGCACTATTTTCATAACTAAAATAGAAATGCCTGATACAGTGTATCTCACAAATAAAGAAATTTTCTAAGTTTGATTAAAGCAGTAGTAAGGATAAAATGTTTGAAAATATACCACCTGACCAGAAATTTAAATATTTATATCTGAATATTTTTTGTGGTAAAAATATTTGTAATGAAAATAGTTGCGAGTTATAAGCAGAATAATTTTAGCTATTAAAAATAATGACAATGTCCATGTCATAAACTGTTGTTATGCTCACAAACCATAACAAATTTTACACATGAGGATTTTAATTATTTACATAATGAAGTGCAGAGTTGTTATGTTTGGTAAAATGATTTTAATTACCTCACAAATGATTGTGTTTTTGAATTTACAACTATGTGCATAATTTCAAATTGCTACTCTAGAACAGCCAACTTCTTTGTCAATTAATCAAGCCTGTGGACGAATGGATTAGGGTATTATATACGGATCCTATCTGACTACTCTAAACAGACGCCGAGTAAAATTCATGCAAGATTTCAACACATTCTGCTTCTTGCTTAAAACTTACATTATAAAATTTTGGTATTTTATTATTTAAAATCTATATATTTACTAAAATGTAAATATAAAAAGGATAATTTTAGTATTTTTTTGCAAATATTTTCTGTTTTGGACCAGAAAGATAAAAAAAAACTTAATCATATTAAATTTGATATTAACATGAATTCATGAAATTTGAAGGATCTACATCTGAAATGTAATGTGAGAGCTTTTATATATTTTGGGGACTTTATAGAACATATTTTGATAATGAATACATTCATTTATTTTAGGGGAGCTGGTGCGTATACATACTTTATCTCAGTCTGTTTTCTTCTTCCTTTCCTCTCCCTTCAACACAGTTATATTATAAATGCATCTATGTGCCATCAAGCTGCTTAAGATTTTAATGTTTTTATCATAAAGTGGAGAAAAAGATGACAATTTTCCTACAAATGAGTCAAATGGATTTTCCATAAAGACTACTTTGATCTGCATTATCTTTGGAAGTCTAGAGTGGAGAGCAGATTTTTGCATCTATGTTTTCTGGTCAGAAAATTTAGATTTTCATTTCGAAAGTAAGCGATGATAGTACTGGGGAGGCTGAGACAGGAGGATTGTTGAGAGTTCGAGACCAGCCTGGGCTACAAAGTGAGCTCAAGGCCAGCCTGAACTGCATAAAGACCCTGTCTCAAAAAGACCAAAAAAAAAAAAAAAAAGTAAACGATGGTCAATTTTTCAGCTCTTGTGCTTCAAGACATTTCTTCACTATCAAACAGACTGACAGCATATATAAATGGAAGCAAATTAAATAAGACAGCAGGCCTGAGGACAGAATTTGTTGTACTGAATTAGATGATGCCATACTGCATAATGAAACTTGAATTTTGAAGTTGTTCTTGGTTGAGGTTTTTTTTCTAAATCACAGAAGCTCTTTTGCCACTCCATTTCTTATTTTGTCTCAGAATGACATTTTGCAACTAGGAAGTGTTTGAAAATTTGGAGGAAACAGTAAGAAAAATTTGGCTGATATAGCCTAGTATTTCAAGCTTGGTTCTTAAAAGATTTTACATTCACAAATATTCATTGTAAATGCTAATCATAGTTATGGTTTCTCTGCTTTTTCTTCTGCTCCTCCTTTCTTCTTGATCTTATTTCTGTGATCATTCAGTAATTGTAAATCTAAACCAAACAGGAGCTTATATTATTGATAAAATTTGCCACTCTTATAATGAGGTATCTGCAATACTTTTCATATCATTCCTTATCAGCCTATTGTTAGTGTGAACTACTGCTAGTAAATTTTCTATCATAAATTATGTTTAAACTTCTACCATATTAGTCATTTATTTTGTTGGTATTTGTGTTGGTGTTTGGGCTTAGTTTTCTTGCTTTCTTTCCTTACTTATTCTTAATTGATAAATAATGATTGTATATATTTGGCGAGTACAGTGCAATATTCTGGTAGACTCTATTCAACTTTTATAAATGTGAAAAAATAAAGAATTCAATAACATAAGGAGAGATAATAATCTTAAACATATCAGTACCTAAATAGTAAGGTTTGTTATCCATGAAGCAAAATCTGACAAAATTGAAAGACAGAATCGCTAAATCCATAATACACTTGGGACAGCAGGAAACATTCCTTTCACAATAATGAAATACATAAACACAAAATAATGCAGAGAAGGTTCAATATCATAAATTGGATCTAAATGATATTTATGAAACATTCCACCTAATAAAATGTATCTGTTTCAATGTAAAGATAAATATTTACATAAATTATAATCTGATGCAGTTAACAGACAGAAGTCATAGTGATTAACATCAGAAAAGGAATAATAATAGTTTCTATTGAACTAAAAACTTAAAATAGAGCAGTATTTGGATGTAATCCCACCACTCTGGGAGGCCAACACAGAATGATCACAAGTTCCAGCCCACACTGGGTAAATTAGAGAATTTTTGAGCTACTCTCTCAAAATTTATAGTAATAAAATAAAAGTTCTGGACAAAGCTCAGTGCAAAGTCATAAAGTTGCATCTTGGTAGTATAAAAGGGAAATATTTTGTATTATTTTATGCTAATAAATTTAGTAATTTAGATGAAGTTTGCAAAATCTTGAGAAATACAAATGACTAAACTATATTCAAGTAGAATTAACCTGAATATGTACACTTTACAATTTAATTTGTAATGAAAAAAAATCTTCCTTCAGGCTCAGTTTTTTTCACTAGGGAATGTTATAAATATTTAAGGTAATAAGTAATGCTAGTTTTACACAAAATCTTCCATAAAACAAGAGAGTATTTCATATTGCATAAAATTTAACCAAATTACTTGAATTCAACACAAAAAGAAAAAGAGCATATAGACTCAATAAACATCAAGAACATATATACAAAAAAATTAACAAGAAAACAATAGCAAATTCAATGTGATATGAAATATGTAACCAAGTGAATTACACTTAGGTCATGCAAGGTTAATGTGCCCTTTAAAACTATGCATGTAATTTTACCTTAAATCAAACATTTTTAAAATGTGCCAAATAAATGTCAAATAAAGGAATATATGTGGCATTTAATACCACTACAATTTTTGACACAATTCACAGCTTTTGAAAATGTGGGACTTTCTCAAACTCTTTAAATAAATCCCTGTGTAGTATACACATGAATATGACAGTTTTTGTTATTGTTTAGATCTAAAATATCCCCAAAACGCTTGTGTGTTCAGAGATCAGATGTTTGAATGATGGCTGGGTCATCAGGTGCTCTTCTCATTAGTAGATTTATATCTGATAAATTTAGCACGAATTAATTATTCATACATGGTAAGATTTGAGTGAATCTCAGAGTCATTTTGTCAATTGTAAGAAATCAAATAAAAAACAAACATTATTGGTTTCATACAAAGATGGATTTTCACAGCTTCTTAATAAATTTACACCTTTATAACATGTCTTTTTTAACCCTGGCTACATTGTTTTTCTGGTGTTTACTTTTTTGTATTTTCATTTAAGAGTTTCACCTTCTTATGACTAGTTTTTGCACAGAGAACTGGTTCCACACGTTTACTTGATTTTATGGCAGGGCTTTTAGGCAGTTATACTATTGGGTTTTGTTTTTGTTCAGTTTACCGTATCCACTTTTTTTTATTGTAAGCTTTTGTAGTTAATGTTATCACTGATATTTTTGGATATAAATTTTGCCAGTCTGATACGTTTTTCATGTTTGTCTAATCTTTTTTGTTCCTGTTTCCTTCACTTTTTGACTTCATTTGGATTGATTATAAAATTTCAATCATTCCGTTTCAATTTGCTATGAACTGCTCATTGTTTTTAATTTCTAGGACTTGCATCTGGCTTTATTGTGTCTTCCCTTAAGTGATATTTTCACACCTCACTTACACTGCATAGCATCACAGTCACATGTTACCTTTCGGTTTTCCCATCCATGATGCTACAACTGTCTGATACTTTACTTTTATACATGCTAAAAAACAATTTACTATCATTACTATTTGTGCCAATACAATACTATGTGTGCCAATATATGTATAACCAATACAAGTTTGAATAACATTTTAAAATACAAAAGAGTTTTACATTTATTCACATTTTTAAAATATTTTTCATTTTTGCACGACATTTTATACCTATCTGCTATGATCTCTTCTGTTTTGCAACCTTCCTTTAATATTTCTATACATGAATTTCTCAGCTTTCATTTGATTGAAATTTTACTGCATCTGTATTTCATAAGAGACATTTTAATAAGATGTTGAAATGTGTTTAATCATTGCTTTGAAAACACTGCTCAGGTTTTTATCTTGCTTGGACAGTTTTACTGAGACTAGCTTCTATAAAATATATCTTTTTACTCTAGGCTCTTTTCAAAATTTATCTTGGCACCTATTTTCAAGAATATGTTTATAATGAATATCAATGCAATTAATAAATTTTAACTGCCATGGT
The DNA here is from genome assembly GCA_004027455.1 of Hydrochoerus hydrochaeris. NCBI lineage: Eukaryota > Metazoa > Chordata > Mammalia > Rodentia > Hydrochaeridae > Hydrochoerus > Hydrochoerus hydrochaeris. The sequence goes on from PVLA01002167.1 coordinate 195,112, forward strand.
TTCTGTTAAATTTACAATTCAGCCATCATGATTTTCAATTCTAAAAAATGTATTTGCTTTTTTATGCTTTCATATTTTATCTCATGGGTTTTTTTTGTTTTTTCCATTAACCTTGATAACATTAACATTCTAGGTTCATTTGTTCTATTTCACCTTTCTTAATTTTGTTTCATTTATTATTGACTAGTTTTTCTTCTCTTATATATCATATTTTCCTGTCTTTCAGTATATTTAATGATTCTGGATTGTCTGGTATGAATTTTACATGGTTACATGCCTGAATTTTCTAATCTCCTTACAATGTTCTGGTGGAAAGTTATGGAGTTTCACTTAGATCTATTTGAAGCTTTTTTTTAAAAAAAGATGAAATTTCTCAATGGTAAGAGTACATAAGATTCTGATTGTATGGTAATCATGGTTCCCATTATATTGCTTTGAAGCCTTTTTTTTGCATTCATTGGTTGGAATGATTTTATTCTGTTTTGTTAGACCTTATTATATGTGATGGTATAAACAGCTACTTTGAAGAAAACAAGACATTATGGAAGCCATTGCTGATTTAATATCATCTTGCTTTAAAGTCCTACCATGCTTTTGTTCTTCTATTTCCATTGATTCTATCATGTTGTGTCTTATCGGATTTTAATATGTATGATAGTATAAACAATTTTTTATGGAAAATGAGATATTATAGTAGCCATTGTTTATCTTCTGTTATTTGGCTCAGAATGCCTTGCAATAGTTTCATTCTCTTGAACGGTTTTATTCTATTTTGTTATGTCTGATATTATTGTGTGTGAAGCTATGCTCAACTATTTCAAAGAAAGAGATATTATGGTAGCTACTGTTGATATCCAGTTGTCTTGTTGTGAAGTGTTGTGTTGCTTGCATTGTTCTGTTCTGATCTGCTTTATTTTGTCCTATTTTTAATTTTTTTTTTATTTAGAGAAAAAAATGAAACAGAAAGAGGATAGAAATAATACAGAATTTCAAAAAAAAGTAAGAAATCACTAGCTGACAATTACATGTTTTCCTAGAAGTAGTTGTTCAAGTCACAAAAGTAAAGCATACAACATACACATTTAAACAGTGAGACTGCAATCAGATTTGTTCATCTATCCAACAAAAAACTTAGTATTATGGTCATCTATCCTACACACTAAAACATACTTGCAGTTATATCCTTTAAAATACTTTCCTTTCCTCTCTCTTTTTTTACAATAACTATAATCAATTCTTCTGAACTGTTTAGAAATTCTACACATGTATAAATCTCTACATGCATACCTAGCCTTTCTGTATTAGAGGGAAAAACAAACCAAAACAAGTCAACAATACAAATTCTTAGAGAAACACGAAATGAAAAGGACATATAAAACCACAATACTAGGTGATCTATGGTTGTCACCATGATGTCTCCTGTTATTTTCAATAAAATTGTCTATATCGTCATGGTACAATTAAACTTAGTGGTACATAGCACTACTAATAGAAACTGAACATTGGAGACATTATAGGACTTCAAAGCAGTTAATAATCAAACCAGAATGGGTATCCTATTGAATCCTGCCATCCCCAGAGTAGTTGCCCCTTCTCCCAGACTTGACACCCTCAAGCATACCAGATTTGAATAAAATCAGTCAAGACAAAATAGCAATATGGCCAATCTTCTCTGCCTCATCTCTACTATGCTATTTTTCTGTCATTGTTGCTTGTTTACTTTTCTCCTTCATTCCACTGTCTGCCCCTTTCATTGAGGCCTTTCTGCCATTGTTCCTGGAATACTGGTGATTTTCTTCTCTCTCTAGAATGTCCTTCAGTATTCTTTGCAGGGTTGGATTGGTGGTCATGAACTCCCCCATTTCCTATTTGTTGTGGAAATATCTTGTTTCTCCATTAATTTTGAGAGACAGTTTTTCAGGGTACGTCAATCTGGGTTGGAGGTTATTTTCTTTCAGGGCTTGGAATATTTCACTCCAAGCTCTCCTTGATTTGATAGTTTGCATCGAGAAGTCTGCTGTGATTTTGATGAGTTTTTGTTTATAGGTAATCTGTTTCTTTTCTCTGACTGCTTCTAATATTCTGTTCTTGTGATGGATTTCTGGGATCCTGATTATTATATATCTATTTTGGTTGTAGCTGGCTGGAGTTCTGTATGCCTCAAATAGCTGAACATCACTTCCATTTCCTACCCTTGGGAAGTTTTCCTTATTTCTGTGAATAGCCTTTTTATTTCATGTGCATTTGTCCCTGCTTCTTTGTTCACATTTTTTATTCTTAAATTAGTAAATCCTCTTATTGTCTTCTAGCCTTTGTATCATTACTTCCTGGTTCCTTGTTATTTTTAAGAGATCCTTCCTTTCGCAATCATACATTGCAAACCTATCTTCAAGTTTTAAAAGTCTGTCTTTAGTTTCCTTTAAGAAGTTTTGCCAGCTTTCGATGAAGTTTTTAATTTCCTGATATTCTTTTTGGATCTGTTTCATGTATTTTAGATTTTGTTTATGTTCTTCATCAAAGGCTTCTCTCCTTTCTCTAGGTTCCTCCATTCTTCCATTTGTGTCTTCTTGAGGAATACCCAGTGTTTCTTTTATTAATCTTCTTATATCTTGCTTTACCTGAGTTAGAATTTCAGATTTGAATTCGTCGATGAGGTCATGGAAATATTTCTTTATTTCCAATGAGGCCGTGTCTGATACTGCATTTCTATTGCCCTTAGTCTCCTCTGTACTCACCCCTCCTGGGCTTATTTTCCCTGGGACAGTGGTTGAAGGCCTTTTGTTATTTCTCTGTCTTGTCATATTTCTGGTTACTTTCAGACAGGTGAATGGTGGAGGTGTCTGGACCTTTATGTACTGCCTTAAGTCCCTCTGCAGCTTACTGGCTAAGGGCAGTGCTGCCCTCTCCTGTTTTCTGTTGATCTGTGAGGAGCTGGCAGGGGCAGCAGTGTGGGCCAGCCCCTCCCCTCTCAACCAGTGAGTGACTTCAGCATGTTAGACTGTGCTCTGCGCATGTCATAGGTTTGGACAGCCTTGTCCCTGGTTATTGGGTCCAAATCAGGGGCGTGGCCCAGCCCAAGCTGACCTCACCAACTGAAGCTGACTCAGCAGTTGATTCAAGCCTGACTTGCCCAAATCCAATATGACATCCTGCCAATGATCTTGCTCTGGGGAATCCAGTTCCCAACACTCACCAAATTCCATGCAGCTCAGCTCGCCATCTCCACTCCCCATTGCAGCCCCTCCTCCTGTCAAGGGTCTCAAGCTCAGCAACCTCCCCCTGCTCCCAGCAGGGCCATGACCCCAGCTCGATCGATTGTGAGTCTCCAGACTCCAAGACGCACCCAGCACAGCTACAGGAGAGTGCCCAGCTCCAGTCCTCCATCCACACCTTCTTCTTCTTCTTTTTTCTACTTTTTTTTCTTTTTCCTCAGTTTCTTCCTGGGTTGCAAGAATTCCTCTCCTTTTGTCCAGTCCTCTCCATGGTGCCAGATTCCAGCATTTGATTTGTTTTTCTCAGAGAGGCTCTCTATCGTGCTACATTTCATTTGGCCATCTATTCTGTTTTGTCTTATTCTCTGTAAAATAAAATTTTAAAAAGATGGACTTTCTTATAGTATTTATTTAATGAGTGGTTGAGACAGTGTATTAAGAAATGGCTCTTCTGGATTATGTGGGAATGCTTATATATCCTGGCTGTTGAGAAGTTAATGATTTGTAACTTTGGAAAACTTTAGGCACTATTCCTAACTACACTTATTGCCACTGACAAGATTTCACTCAACATATGCATTACTAAGAATTGAGTAAAGATACAAGGTTTCTTACTCAGATGTTGAGCCCCTTCCCCTTTTTTCCATATAATAGCCAGTGTGATAGAGCATACACTGGAGTAAAATGAAAAGTGTTCTTTTTCTATCAAAAAAACATGTTTGTCTTTATTTCCTTTCAGATCTAAAATCCAATCCAAATATATTCTGATTCTGGATGCTACCCATCACTAACGTATAGGCACAGAGATTACTGAGTTAACTCATGTTCCTAGATGTATTGAGATTGTTTTGTTTTGTATATTTTTTTAGAGTTAATAGCCTCGAAAATTCAATGGAAATAGTATCTCGTTTCCTATCAGAATATTCCTACATGGAGGCATTTGCATGAAAGCAGTTGTAAAATTTTACCTTTATCATAAGAGTAAAAGGAGATAAGAGTAAAAAGACATGCTAAGTGTGTATAGTAAAGCAGAATACTTGTCATAACATAGAATGTTTTCCAAATTAATTCCAATGACGGTTAATAGCTTTAACATTTTAATTGCATTAATCTAGCAACACCCATTCAGCAATTACATTTCAGATCACTAGTTCGAATAGTCTTTGTTCATTTTGCTTTTAAAATAGTATGAATTAATTGAAAATTAATGGAATATAGAAAAATATTTAAAATAAAACAAAGACTGCCTATCCAAGGTAGCTATTAGCTTTTTAGGGTATACTTGAGTTAGCTTCTACCTACATAAGTTGCAATATATTACATGGAGAGATAGATAAATGTATCTATATAATAAACATGGGTAGATACAGGTAACCTAGTTTTCTACTTGAACTAATGACAGCTATGTACCATATCACTTAACCATATAATAACCATATAAAGATGTATTTTCATGGTGAACATAATTCATCTATTGAGATTACTGTATTTGCTTAACCATGTTATTGAATGCTGAGGTTGTTTTTAATAATGAGCCATGCAGCCTCTAATAAAGTGGCAGTCTAATTCTGTAGTGGAAGATTGATTTTTACTAGATTGAATTTATCATGTGTATTATATATTACAATTAATATGTAATATATGTTGTGTACTCAAATACTGTTTCTTTGAAAATAAAAAATATGTAAGGGAAATAATATCTGGTATCTTAATTTCAAACTGAAGTATTATTGCATGCGGATATTCTACAATGTTGAATTTGAAACATTTTATAGATGCATATGATCTTACTTTCACTGCTTTAGGTAGACCTATTTTCTTAAAATTCATTTGACTCAAAGTTAACAGTAAAATAATAGTAGAGATTACAGTAGTATATAAAATGTATTGATACTTAACTGCATCATGAGAAATACAGAATAAAGCAAAAAGCATTCTTAGCTATCAAATAACGTATTTCAAAAGCTACTAGTTCATAAAAGACAATAATGATACTCATTTCACTGGCATGACTATACATATTCAAAATTAAAGTAACTTCTTCTCTACCAAAGAAAAAGATTATAATTTTGCAGGTTAATTAACTTCAGTAAACAGAAAATCCACTTGGTTTTTCCTCAGGGTGAACTGAATTGCCCAATTTTTAAAATTATAAACAACATTTCTTGAATGCTATGAGATTTATTCAAGCATAACACTAAATTATGGCAGTCTTTCAAAAGCCAGCTTGTAGTTATGAATTTTTAAGTATCAGGTGGTGTGATCTGCACACTTTTTTGAACTGATTAATTCATGAAAAATTAAAAAAAGAGAAACTGTACAAATTTTATTCATGCATTAGTATATATACTCTCCAAAGTTCAGGAGCAAGAAACAGCAAACATGATTCTGACAAGTCCCTGGAAATTTTATGGCATTCTGTTGGAAATAAAAAGATAGAACTCTTGCATTTTTGTCAGAGATTTGGGACTAAGAGTCTCTGATGATTAATATATACATCTTTCAATGGAGTAGAATAAATAAATAGCTAGTAAAAGGTCTAAGTGAATATATTTTCTCTAATGAATTTGTAAATAATTTAATAATTCTTTCATTTTTTGGAAAGAAGCTCACTTTTACATCAACTAATACTTACTGAACACTTCTTATGATGCAGATAGTCTTCCATATGTACTATGGTACTTAATCTTCAAGTATTAGAGAACAATACACAAAATGCATATACTAATATGAAGTGAATTGTAACTGGCCTTCTTAGAGAGAGACATTTTGTCTTAGAGAATTGATGTATCAATAGCAGAACAAGTATATTTCATTTCTTTTTGGCATTACACATGAAACCATTAATATTTTTTAAAAGTACAATTCTTCATGAATAAGAGAATGAGAGAAATCACTGATAAGTCTCAGGTTTGGGAAATTTTCTGGAGAAGAGGAATACAAATGATGATCATGAAAGTAGAAAGACAAAGTTACGAAATATGCATTACAGGAGTGAACTGGCAAAATGCCTACTGACCCTCTGGTCAGGACACAGAAAGGCCATCAGGGGCATCACTGGGAAGGAGGATAAGGACGAGGTCAGCTAGAGCTCTTTATGTCAATTGTCAATCACCAAGTCATACAGTAAGAGTATTTGTTACCAAAACTCAGGTATTAAAAGAAGAAATTTTCTCCTCAGAGAAGTGAAAACCTTACTTATTTCCATTGTCTTCAGAGGAATTACAATTATTTTTGTAGTGGATTGTATTGTGATCTCTTAGAAGTCCTCCACTTGTCATCTGAAAGTCTGTTTATTTGGAAAAAGTACTTTGGTTGATTCAATTAAAAATCCCAAGATGATATTATGCTGGAGGCTGAGCCCTACATTCAGTGAAAACCATTCATTTTTTTTTTTTTATTAAGGAGAAAACACAGACACCAAGGAGAGAGTCACATGAAAATGGAGACAGAATTTGGAGTTATGCAGCCTTCACAGAACATGGGGAATTGCTTTGAGGTGTCAACTCTAGAGAAATGGTTCTCCTTCAGAGCCTTCAGGGGGACTGAGCCCTGCAGCACCTTGATTTGGAATTTTTCACCTCTAGAATTTTAAAGCACTAAATTCAAGTTGTATAAAGCCATCAAGTTATTGGTAATTTGTTATGACAAACCTAGGAACTAAATACGCTTCTATATCAGAGAAGGGTCCCATGTGGGTGGGCAGTATGTGCTAGTAGATTGTTACTTTCGATTCACCATGCAGTGCCTGTACTTTTCCTGATATATCCACACTATTTAACTGGACGTACTTACTGCTGTATAAGAGCATATGGTTTTTGCTTATGCTTCATAGTTGACATTGTTTTCTTTTGAAATTGTGCTTTCTTTAAAATTTCAAGTTTGTGTATGTATTTCTTTGTGCAGGATTTTATTGCTTAACATGGTTATCACATTAAACCACTAATATTTACATTTAACAATTTAAATGACATGCAGAAACCTACTTACATCACTTTAACTGTTCCTGTTTATTATATAGATGCCTTAAGCATTTCCTGTACTTACACTTAGAGTCACATCGGATTGTGTCATAATTTTCTTTACACATCAAATAAAATTTAGAAAATCTGAAATCTAAATTCATAGCAATTGCTAATTTTTTTTTGTCTTTGCATTTAAGTGTTTCAGTATTAGTTCATTTATTATTTCTATTTTTCCTTAAAAACCTCCCAAAGATGCTATTTAAAGTAAGGGCACATTCACTTAGTTTTCCTCATGTGAAAATATTTTTTTCCTCTTATTCTGAAAGAATATTTTCAGTGGCTATAGAATTCTGGATTTGAAATTGGCGGACGTTTCCCGTTCATCACTTCAGTAACATCTCAGCGCCTTCTGGCATCGGTGATTTCTGTTTAAAAGCTGCTGTTATTTAAATCAGCCTAAGGATGTGTCCTAAATTCTTACCCCTGCTTTTCATACTTTTTTGGTCGTTTAAACTTCAGGATTTTGACGTGCACTAGGGAAATACACTATGGAACCTAGGAATTATTTTCTTACAATTTTGTCAGCTTTTTATATGTGTACATTTGTTTATTTTGTCAAATTTGGAAAATTGAAACTTTTTAAAAATATACTTGCTTTCATTTGTTTCTCATCTCCTTCTGGACCTTTGAGGACATGAATATTAACTCTTTATTACTTCACCACGAATCCTTGAGGTGCCATTCTTTTTTTTTTGTCTGTTCTTCAGATGAGGCAATTTCCAAGTACTGTTTGGCTCATCCAATCATTTTTTTAAATGTTGATTATTGCATTTTTACTTATAAAATTTCCATTTTGTTTTTAGACTTATTTTTGTAACAACTTTGCTTTGACTTTCTCATGTTTTAAATGCATTTGTAATTATGTTTTCATTCTTTCTGCTTTAAATTTTATTTACATTAGTATATGTTGGCAGTTTACTATGATTACATTCATCTTGGTGAATTGGTGCATTTCTTTCTGTCTCCCTTGCTTCCATCTCTTGTTCTGTTTCCCACTGAAAAATATTTATCTCCACATTTCCTCTTATGCATGTTTTATAATTCTCTATAATTTATTTATACTTAGAATTTTTCATATAAGAGACTATGCAATATTTAAACTTGCATAAACTGATTTATATCAATTAACATTCTAGTCTCAGTATGCATCCTTTTTCCTACAAATGTATCTTTCATTATAACAGAGGAGTAGTACTCCATTATGTATAAATACCACATTTTCTTTATTTCTTCATCTCTTTATGGACACATAAGTCTCTTCCAAGATTAAGCTATTAGTAGTTTTGCCACTATAAACATGGATATGCTTGTATCATTATAATATGATGTCTTTAACTCTTTCTGGAATGTAATTAGGAGAATAGCTGGGTCCAATGAAACTTATATTTTTAGTTTTTTGAGGAATTTCCATATTTAGTTATCTAGTCGTTACACAACTCAATGTGCAAGCATTCTGTTTTCTCTACTGACTCACCAGTATTTATTTTTTGATTTCTGGATGATAGGCATTCTTTTTGGAGTAAGATGAGTCTCAGGGTAGTTTAATTTGTATTTCTCTAATGTGCAGAAATGTGAACAGTTTTTCACATATTTATAGGTCATTTGTGCTTTTTGTTTTGTAAAAGGTTTACTTTTTTGCTCACTTTTTGATTGTCTCTTTTATTGGGAGAATTCAAATTTTTGTGTTCTTTTTATATTCTAGATATACTTCTCTGTCTGAGGAATAGCTGGAAAATATTTTTCCTATTTTGTAGATTGTCTTTCACTTTGCTGGGTTTTTAAAAATATTTTTGCTCTTAGCAAGCCTATTAATTTGATATAGTCTCATTTGATGATTGTTGATTTTATTTCTTGTGTCGGTCAATCCCTGTGCACAAAAGCCTTGTCTATGTCTATTACATCAAGAGTCTTCTCTATTGTATCTTCCAGCAGATGAACTGAATATGTTTTAATATTTAAATCTACAAACCATGGTTATTTTAGTTTACTACATGAGGAGAGACATGGATATAGATTTAATTGTTTGCATGCATATATTCAGTTTTTCCAATGTCATTTGCTACAGAGGCTTTCTTCCACCGCATGTCTTTGGCTCACTTGTCAAAGATCAGGTAGCTGAATGTGCCAACTGAGTACTCTATTCTGTTACATTGATGCATGTGTCTATTTTACTTTTTCCCCAGAAAAATGGTCTTTTTATCACTTTGGCTTTGTTATTTAAGTCTATGTCCAGGATATGTTATACCTCTTGTTTCTCAGATTACTTTTGGAATTATGAATATTTTATAGTGCCATATGAATTGCAATTTTCTTCTATAGTTTTTAAGGCATATTGTTAACATTTTCATTGATGCTGTTTTAAATATACTTATTAATTTTGGTAGGGTAGCCGTTTTGGTTCTGCCTATACAAGAACAGGACTCTCCATTTTTTTTCATCTCTTCAATACCTATTTGATGAGCATTGCTGTTTTCACTAGAGAAGTGTTTCTCTGCCTTAGTTATGCAATAAATATTTTTAATGTTACTGTGAATAGTATTTTTAAAAATTATGTTTCAATTCACTGTTGTTACATAGAATCACCACTGATTTTCCTTTGTTGATTTTGCATCTTGCTACATTACTGATTTGCTTATTAATTCTAGGAGGCTTCTGGTAGAATTTCTTTGGTTTCCATGTAAAGGTTAGTTCCCCCTGAAAATAGCAATAATTTGACTTCTTTCTTTCCTATAAATATTACTCTATTATTATTTTACTTGGTAGATTGATCTTGCTAATGTTCCAAGTGCTATATTGAAGAGACATGATGATAGTGTATATCCTTTCTTATTCCAGACACTACAGGGAAAGCTTTCAGTTTTTCCCCATTTAATATGTTATTAGCAATTGATTTGACACACATGGCTCTTATCAGCTTGAGGTAAAAACCTATTTTTCAGGGTTTTTGTCATGAGTGAATGTTGGATTTTGTCAAAAACTTTTTCTGCATCTATTGATATCATACTATGATTTTTGTCTTTGTCTCTGCTTATAAAATATGTTACACTTATTGATTTGCATATGTTGAACCAACAGTTCATCTCTGGGCTAAAACCTAGTTGGTAATAATACAGACATGATCGTTTTATGATTTCTTCATTTGATATGCAGAATCTTCTTGATGAGTTTTGTGTCTACGTTCATTCAAGAAATGGGTTACATTTCTGTTAAGTTTATGTCTGGATTTAGTATCAAGCTAATGCTAGCTTTCAAAAATGACTTTAAAAGTACTCTTCCACTTTATATTTCACTAAGTGTTTATGTATGTCTTATATACTTCTTGTGGGATTTGGTAGAATCCTTAGATTTTGTTAGTTGGTAGTTTTTTAATACTGCCTCAGTTTTTTGTCTGTTATTGTATTATACCCAGTTTTTATATCTTAATGGCTCTATGTTGATAATTAATATGTACCTAGAATTCTATTCATTTCTTCTAGATTCTCCAATTTATTGGAATACAGGTGTTTGAAGTAGGTACCAATAGTTTTCTTGATTTTGGAAGTGTCCACATTTTTTTTATTTCTAACTCCATTGATTTGAATCCTTTCTTTCCTTTTTCTTGGTAAGATTGGCTAAGCGTTAGTCTATTTTGGTTTTTCTTTTAAAGATCAAGTGCTTTCATGGTTTGATTTTTTTATATTGTTGTAGGTTGTTTCATTAATTTCTGCCCTACTCATAATTTCCTTACTTATATGAGTTATGCATTTAAATTGTTCTTGTTTTTGTAGAACCTTAAAGTACATGATCAGCCTATTTGTTTGGCCTGTGCTATTTTTCTACTGTGAGTACTCACAAGAGTAAACATTCCTCCTCAAAGTCCTTTCATTGTGTCCCATAGGTTCTTATATATATGTTGCTAAGAAGAACATGTATTGTGTAGCTGGATATATCAGTTTGCACATATCTATAAAGTCCCTTAGTTCAAAGTGTGTTTCAAGTCTGATATTTCTTTGTTGTGTTTTTTGTTTATTTGATTGGTTTGTAAACTAAAATTTTCTTTATGATTATCTGATCTTTAATGTGCAGTTGTGCTTATTTTATGAAGTCATGTGAATTGGTGTTTGCCACATATGTATTTAAAATTGCTATGTCTTCCTGATGAATTGTTCCCTTAACTAATATGTGGTGAACTCCATGCCTCTTCTGATCAGGTTTGGTTTGAAGACAACTTTGTTTGAAATAGTATTGTTATTCCTTTTTGTTCTAGGACCCCATTACATAAAGTATCATTTTTCATTCTTTAATATTTTAGTCTTGAATTTCATTTGGGTTTAATTGTGTTGCATCAATACAGCATGTTATTGGGCTTTTTTTTTTTGTAACCTATAAATCCGTAACTTTTGATGAGAGAGTTGAGATTATTCATTTTGCATTATTATTGACAAGTGTTAATTTAATCTTCTCATTACATTATTTTCCTGTTAACTCATTTATTTGCTCTCCAGTTAACTACTTACCCTGAGTTTTAAAACTTTTAAGGCATTTCTACAGTAGTTGCTCCAGTCCATACTCCCACCAAGCGTGGAGAGGGTTCATTTTTCCCTGATGCCCTTACTGCATTTGTTATTGAATGACTTCTTGATAATGGCTAGTATTTTTCTGGAGTGATATTTCAGCATTATTTTGATTTGCATCTCTTTAATGTAGAAAACTACTGTGACAAGGTGAAGATTGTGCAAAAATGAATGATTAGAGATACTCTTTGACCCAGCTATTCCCTTTAAGGGTATTTTCCAGAAGAATTAAAAACATCACACCATAGCAATACACATGCATTTATAATTACAGCAGCACAGTTTATAATAGTTAAATGTTGGAAACAACCCAAGGGCCCATCAACCAGGAAATATATAGAAAAGATGTGAGGTATTTTCTGTTTGTTTGTTTGCACAATGGCCTACTACTCAGACTGCCTTGGTTACATTTCTCTCAATGTTGAAACAAACTACCTATGCCCAAAGTCAAGCAAAGATAGGTTTATTTAGCTTACAGTTTTTTGGAGGTTTCAACTGGCTCCAAGGCAAGGTGGCATGGCTGAGGGGCAACCATTCATGGCAGCTGCAAACAGCAAGAGTGAAAGGGCAAGAGAGAGAAAAGCATGCTTTCTTCCTTCCCCTGTATTGGATGCCAGCTGTGCCCCATGGGTGGGTGCAACACTCATACCACCAATCCTAGTGCTAATCAAAGAAACAATTACAATGGTACAAATTCCTTGTGATGAATTCTATCTGTCTATCTAGCTATAAATTGTACCAGTAAACGGTAAAAAAAAAAAAATACCTCGTCAGGCAACTCAATTTTGTGTCATTGCAGTGTTCACCTCTATAAACTGTCTTTTCTGACTCAGTAGTTCATATGAGGAGTAAATTCTCTCCTGAAATCTTGACCATTTTTGATATTTCAGTCCAAGTCCCTGGACACTCTTTACGTCTTTATTTTGTAGTAGAACACTTCTGACTGTTCATATTGGAAAGTAGGACACTGTATGACTTCCAATATGCAAAGAAAATTTGCATTTCCCACTTAATCTCTACTGAGGCTTGGGAGAAGTGAAGTCATTTTTGCTTCTGTGTGTTGATGCAAGTTTTTATCCCTTGTTAGTTCTTCAGCAATCTCAGTTTAGGAGCCATGTACATAGAAGAAAATACTAGCCATAAACCTGAAATGCCTGAAATGATATCAACTGAAATAAAGAAGCAAGTATGGGAAGATATGACAGAACTCAAATCAGAAATATTCTCCCAGGTAAAAGAAGAAATGATAAAAGTAGTGAAAGAAATACTGAATGCATTTAATGAAGACACAGCTAAAAAATTAGAGGAACAAAGCAAAATGATAGAATCCCTGAATAAACAGTTTAAGAAACAAACAGAATACAAGAAGCAGATTCAAAGAGATATATGGGAAATCAAAAATTCTACTGAAACTTGCAAAAACCACCTCAATGATAGTAAAGATAGAATCTCAGACCTTGAAGTTAAGATTGCAACTAGTGAACAGGAAAGGAAAGATCTTCTAAAAATAACAAGACATCAGGAAATAATAATTCAACAGATGCAAGATGATGCAAAGATAAACAACATAAGATTAATAGGGATAAATGAAAAAGAAAGGGACAACACAAATGATATCAAGAGGTTATTTACAGAAGTAATAGCTGAAAACTTCCCAAACATGAGTATGGAAACTGGCATACAGTTTAGTGAAGCATATAGAACTCCAAATAGCCATAACCAAAACAAAACTACACCCAGATATATAATAATCACCATCCCAGAAATCCAACATAAAAACAGACTATTAAAAGCTGCTAGAGAGAAAAGACAGTTCACCTATAAAGGAAAACCTATCAGATTCACAGCAGACTTCTCAACACAAACACTGAAGTCAAGAAGAGCATGGAGTGAATGTTTCAGATCCTAAAGGAAAATGACTTCCAACCCAGACTGTTGTGCCCTGCAAAACTGTCCTTCAAAATGGATGGAGAAATAAGATACTCCCATGACAAAGAACAGCTGAAGAACTTCATGATCACCAAACCAAACCTGCAAAGAATACTCAAAGACATTCTAGATACACATAGGAAAAAACCACTAAGCAAGAAAGACAATTAAACAGAATGGAAAGTTAAGATACAGCATCAGAAAGATAACATGTCAACAATAAACCAAGATATGACAGTTATAACCATTAATGTAAATGGCCTCAATTCACCAATTATAAGTAACAGACTGGCAGAATGAATCAAGAAACAACGTCCAACCATATGCTGTCTACAAGAAACCCATCTAACCCAAAAGGAAACTCATAGACTGAAAGTCCAAGGATGGAAAACAATACTCCATGCTACAGGAACTCAAAAAAAAAAAGTGAGGGTAGCTATTCTGTTTGCAGACCATGTGAACATCAAGCAAACAATGGTCTGAAGAGATAAAAAAGGTCACTATGTACTAGTTAGGGGAAAACTTCAAGAGGAAGAGATAACAATCTTAAATATATATGCACCAAATTCCAGAGCACCCAGATACACAAAGCAAGTATTAACAGAATTGAAAAATCAAGGGCTGAGGATTTAGCTCAGTGACATAAGCACCTGCCTAGCAAGTGCAAGGTCATGAGTTTGATTGCTGGTCCTGCAAAAAAAAAAAAATTAATAATAATAATATGAAAAAATCAAACAGGCAATAATAGAATTATAATAGGAGACCTTAAAATGCCATTGACACAAAGGGAAAGATCAACTGGACAGAAAATCAGCAAAGAAATAACAGAACTGAATCACACCTGTGAACAAATGAATTTGAAAGATGTATAGTGTTCCATCCAACAACATCAGAATATATATTCCTCTCAGCAGTACAAGGGACAATCCCTAAAATAGACCATATAGCAAAACACAGAACATATTTAAGTGAATACAAAAGAATTGAAATTAACCCATGCATGATATTGGATCATAGCACCATAAAAGTAGAAATTGATAAAAGTAACTGAAAAAACCCCACAAACACATGGAAATTGAATAATAGACACTTGAGCAATCAGTGGATTACAGAGAAAATTAAAGAAGAAATTAAACAATATCTACAAGCAAATGAAAATAAAAATACAACTTACTGGAACCTGTGGGATGCAATGAAAGCAGTCCTCAGAGGAAAATTTATGGCACTGAGTTCCCACATTAGGAAAACAGAATGAACACAAATAAAGAATATGATACTACACCTCAAACAGCTAGAAAAAGAAGAGAAAGCCAAACCTAAAGCCAAAAGAAGGGAGGAAGGTACAAAGATCAGAGCAGAAATTAATGCAATAGAGACTAAAAAAACAATAGAAAGAATCAATGAATCATAGAGTTGGTTCTTCAAAAGAATAAATAAAATTGATAAGCCCCTAGCCAACCTAATTTAAAAAAGTAAAGAAAAGACTCAAATTCATGCAACAGAATGAAAAAGGTGAAATCACTACTGACCCTCTGGAAATACAGAAGATCATCAACAACTATTTTGAAAACCTCTACTCTCATAGGTTCGATAACACAGAAGAAATGGACAGATTCCTAGAAACATATGAACCACCAAACCTGGAACAAGTAGATGTAAAACGGCTGAATAACCCAATTTCTATTAGTGAAATTCAAAATGTAATTAAGTCCCTACCAACAAAGAGTGAAGGGCCAGATGGATTGACTGTGGAATTCTACAAGAAATACAAAGAAGACTTAATGCGGACACTCCTTAAATTTTTCAATGAAGTTGAAAGGGAAGCAATTCTCCCTAAGTCATTCATGGAAGCAAATACCACTCTAGTACCAAAACCTGAGAAAGACACAACTAAAAAAGAGAACTACAGGCCAATCTCACTAATGAACATAGCTTCAAAAATTCTCAATAAAATATTGGCAAACAGGATACAGAAAATCATCAAGAAGATTATACACCATGACCAAGTAGGATTCATGTGAGGCATGCAGGGGTGGTTCAACATACATAAATCAATAAATGTAATCCACCATATCAATAGAGCCAAAAGTAAGAATCACATGATCATTTCTATAGATGTAGAAAAGTCTTTTGATAAGATCCAACACCCATTCATGATAAGAACCTTACAGAGAATTGGAATAGATGGTCTTTACTTAAATATGTTAAAAAGCCATCTATGACAAACCAACAGCCAGTGTCATAATAAATGGCCAAAAACTGAAAGCCTTTACCTTGAAATCAGGCACATGACAAGGATGTCCCTTATCACTGCACCTATTCAACATAGTACCGGATATACTAGCCTGAGAAATTAGAGGAGAGAAATAAATAAAAGGAGTAAAGACAGGAAAAGAGAAAGTTAAATTATCATTATTTGCAGATAACATGATACTCTATATAGAAGATCCCCAAAACTCTGTTGAAAGACTCCTACATATAATAAATAAATTCAGCAATGTAGCTGGATTTGAAGTCAATACTCAAAAATCAATAGCATTCTTACACACTAACAACAAAATCACTGAGAGAGAAATAAGAGAAGCCACACCCTTTACACTACCATCCAAAAAAATGAAATACTTAGGAATTAATGTAGTGAAAGATGTAAAAGAATTGTACAGGGAAAATTATAATACCCTGAAAAAAGAAATTGAAGAGGACCTCAGAAAATGGAGACATCCCTTGTTCAAAGATAGGAAGAATAAATATTGTGAAAATGGCCATTCCCCCAAAATTGTCATACAGATTCAGTGCAATCCCAATGAAAATACAATTAACATACCTCATAGATCTAGAGAAATCACTCCTAAAATTCATCTGGAACCAGAAGAGACCTAGAATAGCAAAGGCAATTCTAAGCAGCAAAGGTAAGGCAGGAGGCATCACAATCCCTAACTTGAAGTTATACTACAAAGCTACCATAATAAAATCAACATGGTATTGGAATAAAAACAGACCTGAAGATGAATGGAATAGACTAGAAGATACAACTACAAACACACTCAACCACCATATGTTTGATAAAGGGGCCAAACATATTCACTTGAAGAATGATAGTATCTTTCATAAATGGTGCTGGAAAAACTGGCTATCCATATGCCAAAAACTAAAATTAGGCCCATGCCTGTCACCATGTACCAAACTAAAATCTAAATGGATCAAAGATCTAAATATTAAAACAGAAACACTAAATCTGTTGGAAGACAAAGTAGGTAAAAATCTTGAAGACATTGGGGTAGGTAGAGAAATCATGAACAAGAACCAAACTGCATGGGAAATACTTCCCAGAATCAATAACTGGGATCACATATTATTGAAAAGTTTCTGCATGTCAAAAGAAATCTCCAGCAAAGTGAAAAGAAAACCAAAAAACTGGGAAAAAAATCCTAATGAATTGTCCCTCTAACAAAGGACTTTAGTCTAGAACTTATAAAGAATAAAAAATAATCAGACCCCCAAATTCAAAGACCCAATCCAAATATGGGCATCCGAGATGAACACATAGTTCTCAGATGAAGAAATATGAATGGCAAATAAATACATGAAAAAGTGTTCATCATCACTGGTCATTAGAGAAATGCAAATTAAAACCACACTGAGATACCATCTCACTCCAGAAAGAATGGCCAGTATCAACAAAACTACCACAACAAGTGCTGGAGAGGCTGTGGGGAAAAAAGGAACTCTTCTGCACTGTTGTTGGGAGTGTAGACTGTTACAACTACTGTGAAGGTCAATCTGGAGATTCCTCAAAAAGCTGGGGTTGGAGGCCCCATTTGGCCCAGCTATTCCACTCTTAGTTATAGTCCCAGAAGAACTGAAAACATCTTACCACAGTGATATATGCACACCCATGTTTATTTGGCACAATTTGTAATAGCCAGATCTTGGAAACAACCTAAGTGCCCATCAACCCAGGAATGGATAAAAAAATTGTGATACTTTTATACAGTGGAGTACTACTCAGCTATAAAGAATGGTCACATTGAGATACTTATAAATAAATGGATGCAACTTGAATCCATTCTCATAATTGAAATAAATCAAACTCACATATATAAATATTGTATAGTCTCCCTAGTGTAAGAAATGGTAAGAGTACATAAGATTTTATGGTAATCATGATTAACCATTATATTGTTTTGAAGTCTTATGTTTTCATTCATTGGTTGGAATGGCTTTATTGTGTTTTGTTTGGTCTTATTATATGTGATAGTATGAATAGTTACTTTGAAGAAAAGACAATATGGCAGCCATTGTTGATTTAATATTATCTTGCTCTGAAGTCCTATGCTTTTGTTCTTCTATTACAATTGGTTCTATCACAATGTGTATTATTGGATTTTAATATGTATGATAGTATAAACAAATTTTTTAAGGAAAATGAGATAATATGGTAGCCATTGTTCATCTTCAGTTATTTTGTTCAGAATGCTTTGTAATACTTTCATTCTTTTGAGTGCTTTTATTCTATTTTGTTATGTTTCACATCATTGTGTGTAAAGCTAAGCTCAACTATTTCAAAGAAAAAGATTATGATAGCTACTGTTAATATCCAATTGTCTTGTTGTGAAGTTCTGTGTTTGATTGTTCTGTTCTGATCTGCTTAGATCTGTTCACTTTTGTTTGATTCTTTTGAAAATAAAAAATAAATGAAAATTAATAAAAGAAAAATGGAATGCAAGTGAATTTTCTGCATTATTTTGGACTCTGACCTCCTCATTTCTAACAGAGGTTCAGTGGAAAACCTGGAATTCCACCATCACCTCAGAGCAATAAGTCAACTCTCTGTTCTCTACTAGAACAGAGCGAAATGAAGCTGGCTAAACAAAAATATTAACTAAAACTCACAGCCAAGTAAGATATCAATGTCCCAGTTGCAGGAGACCATCACTGACCATACTATGACCAGCAAAAGCTCATAAAATTTTTAAAAACAAAATATCAATAGATGATGACATGGGGGAAGCATAAATGTTGGTCTCATTGGACATATATTTTTTTAAATTTATATATATATATATATATATATATATGCATTGTAATGATTACATTACTTGTGGGGAGTTGGTTCAGGTACCAAACACCTCTTAATATTTTTTATACACTTGTACTCTCTTTACCCCTTCTATGTCTTAATGCATTTGAAGTGGTCTGTCTTCTACTACCTATTACCTAAATTTTACTTTGCTCTTTATTTATATTTTGGTTCCCTATATAAAAGGAACCAGGCAATATTAAACTTGTGTCTGATTTATTTCACTTAACAGTATGATCTGAAGGAGGATCCATCTTCCTACAGATGGTTCAAGTTTCACTTTCTTTATGGCAGAGTCATAGCCCATTGTGTATAAATACCTCATTTTTCCCCTCCATTCATCTGTTAATGAGAACAACAACAAGGTGTTTCTCAGATTTAGCTGTTATGACTCATACTGCTATAAACATGACTATGCATGTATCTGTGAAATACAGTGACTTTAAATCTTTGCAGTAAATATCTAGAAGGGGGATAGTCACATGGAATTTCTACATTTAATTTCTTGAAAATCTCCATACTTAGGTGAGTAATGATTTAACTAGTTTACATTCCCATAAATAATGTGGAAATGTTCCTTTTCCCCAAAGCCTGGCCAGTGTTTAATCATCATTTGTTTTCTTGATGATAGTCCTTGAAACTGAAGTGCAGTGGAATCTCAGTGCTGTTTTAATTTGCATTCCCTAATACCTAGTGAGGTTCAATATTTTGTCATGTGTTTAATGACCATTTGTACATCTCTCGATAATGGTGTATTCAATTCAGTTGCCCATTTATTGATTGCATGTTTTATTTTGGGAGATTTAATTTTTTGAGTTCTTTATATAATCTAGATATTTGTCTTCTGTCCATAGAATAGTTGGATTTTTTTTTTCCATTTTGGAGGTTGTTTCTTCACTATATCAGGTATTTTCTTTGTTATGTAGAAGCTCTTAAATTGTCATGGTGCCATTTGGTGATTTTTTTCCCCTCTTGTTTATTTTCTATGATTAGTTCATGTTTGTAAACCATGCCTTTATAATCACTTTAGGGAGTGGTTACATGTACATATTATGGGATTTTTTAATCCTCTTTTACCTTCTGACTAACTTCCCAATCACCCTTTCAATACCTGTTGATACTGTTTGTCTTAGCACATGTTAAAGCTTATTATGTTTACATTGATTTGGCCTATTAGGTTCCGGTAACTGGCATGTCTTTAATCCCCTCATTTCCCCTTCCCTCCCCTTCTCCCCTCTCCTTGTTTCCTTGGAGCATTTCCCTGTTTTGTAAAATCTGTCCCCTTTTTCCCTTTCTATCATTATTTTTTTCATTTTCATGGTTTTTACTTTGCCTCCAAAAAGAGGGATACCCTGTGGCATTCAAGCTGGTGTCTCATTTATTTCATTCAACATTATGTTTTCTAGGTGCATCCACTTTCCTACAAATACCTCAAATTTGTCATTCGTCATAGCTGAGTAGCATTCCTTTAAATATAGATACCATGTTTTGCCTATTCAGTTATCTTTTGATGGATATACCCACTTCTAGGATTTAGCAATTACAAGTTGTGATGTTTTAAATACTGGTACCCAAGTACGACTGTAGTATAATGTCTTAAACTCTTCAGGGAAGATATCTAACAGGGAGATAATGGGGTGCTATGGAATGTCTTAACTTCAGTCCTTTGAGAAATCTCTGTACTGATTTTCACAATGTTT
This sequence comes from Hydrochoerus hydrochaeris, assembly GCA_004027455.1. NCBI lineage: Eukaryota > Metazoa > Chordata > Mammalia > Rodentia > Hydrochaeridae > Hydrochoerus > Hydrochoerus hydrochaeris. The sequence continues at coordinate 215,611 of PVLA01002167.1, forward strand.
ATACTAGATTGCTTTCCCACCAACAAGATAGGAGAATTGCTTTTTCACCACAACCCCACCAGCATTTGTTATTGTTTTGTTTTAAAGTCTACTTGTCAGAAAATAGGGTAACTATTCTGTTTGCTTTTGGTTTCCTGTTGCGTGCAGCATTGTTTTCCATCCTTTGATTTTTAGTCTATGAATTTCTTTTAGCTTAAGTGTGTTTCTTGTATGTAGCACACTGTTGGATTTTGTTTCTTGATTCATTCTGCTAATCTGTGTCTTTTGATTGGCTGAGAGCATTCACACTGATAGTTATTTTTAAAAACATGTTATTGCTCATGTCATTGAATGATTTTCCTGTTGCAGATGCCCTTTCTTTTCCTTTTCCTTAACTGCTCACCGTGCCTTGCATATTCAGTGAGACATTTCATCATTATTAGCTTCATTCACTCTTTGCGAAATATCCTTGAGAATTTTTCAGAGCTCTAATTTTGTGACCATGTATTAATTTAAATGTGCTTTACCATGTAAATCACATTAATAGTAAAATCCGTGAATTTCTGTTTTCTTCATTTGACTTAGCCAAAACTATTCCTAAACTCAATCACTACTATTTCTTTGTTAGGTATTGCTAGCTTTCTATCAGTATTTTTGGAGAGCATTTAGATTATTTCTCACTTTGTGTCTTTTATTCTGTAAAGAATTTTTATCTTTCATGAATATCAGAACAAGTTATTTTTCCTGCTAATTAATTAGGTAATAATTATATGAATTTGAATAAATTATAAGAACACAGTATTCTCAATTAAATTGAATTTCTCTTCTCTAAGGATATCTGTACTCAGCAAAGAGACAATATTTACATTTGAACTTTCTGAACAAAAGATAGCTATTTAATTATACTCTAATATATTCTGATTAATATTGAGATGTTTCAGATACCCCACCCCCAAGAAGACTTGAAAGATCACAAAGGTGTGGAATTTCATTTTTACCTTAGTCCTCTCTATGATTGCAGGTAATTCTCTTCACATCATATAATGAAATTGAATATTTTAAAAGTCTAAAATAATATTAATACTTATTACAGTAATGTAATGAATAAATTCTCTATTGTATCAACTGAACCATCTCAATTTTCATAAATTAAGTAATTTATACAGGTCACCTTTGGAAGATACAGATAGATACACATCTTCAAAGGCTTTATTCTATCTTTTTCATATTAAGCAAATATAATGTTCATAGAAGTAGTCCTCACTATTAAACCTAATCCAAGAAGCTGTTATTAATCTACAATTGGGTATGAAACCAGAGTTAGGTGTGTAACACTAAGGTAATGTTCTTCTTGAGTAAAATGTAATACATTAGATTCAAGAAGATTGAAAATATTCTATCCAATGTATAGAAATTATGCCCCCCCCAACTCACAGTACAGTCAGATCACACATTAAAAAGACCATTAGTTGACTGGAGCAATTTCAGCCCTTCTCTCTTCAGTTACATATAAATTCTTGATTTCCTTTCATCATTTGTCCTTTTTTAAATTACATTTGTCAATCTACCACTTATTTCTAAAACACTAGCTGTGCAAACCAAGAAAATTGTGTTTATCATCCCACAAAAATTTCTGAATAAAAATTGATGTACTGGACTAGGGATATGTTCAGAAGTACAGCATCTTCCTGGGAAGTGCAAGGTGATAAGTTCAATTTCTGGTACAAATATATTGATCAGCTTTAATTTTTGTTTTTCTTTTTGGTACCAGGATCAAATTCAGAACTTCACACTTATCAGGCAAGTGCTTGAGCTAGTACATATGAAAATTGAAACACTTCTGACTTTAACCCAGTGTTCTGTGTTATTTAACTGATAGCTACTGCTCAAATTACCAATATAAAATAAGAATAAACATGCAAATTGAGGAATGTAATATCTTGATCCTCCTATAAAAAGTCCATATGAAAACAGTGAATAAATGAATGAGTACACAAGGAAATAACACTGGTGTGTTTTGGATCTGGCAATCCAGATTATTTTTAGTATATTTATTTTACCTGGCAAAAAACCTGGTATTTTATGGCTGGTATTTTATTTAGCTCAGCAGCATAAGCACCTGCCTGGCAAGCATGAGGTCGCAAGTTTGATCCCTGGAATAAAAAAAAAAAAGCCTAGCAGTTCACTTAAAAGATAAAAAATAAAATAATAATAAACACATTATATCAAATTCTGTACTGGTAAGCTGTATTATGAATTTGGGCTGGTTTATTAAATGCAGAGTCATATATAGTTATACTGAAACCTCCACCTTTTCCTTACAACATCTGTTAACAAGTGACTAGTAAACTGCATGGAAAGTGGATATGACATAATTTTTGCATTTCTATATTTCTATGAATATAATTATCAATCACCTTACCATTACTAGCAAAATATTGGTTCTTCAGCATTTACTCCAATGATACCTCTCTAGCCATCAATCTTCACTGTATTTCTAATGGTGTTTCACCACAGCATGTTATCTCATCTTTCAGGTTTTGCAGGGAATGTTTTCATCACTTGGTTAACTGTATTTATTGAAAGAAATGAATAAAATGATAAGTAAAAAAAATGTTAAATTTGGGTAGTGTGTTCTATCCCTACTATATTAGGGCACTAGGAAATGAAACTTACCAATCTGTGGCTCTGGGGCATAATTTCACAATAAAATAATAGATAGTAATGCAAAAACATCAGAAGTACTAATTTGCCATAATACATTAAAAGCAAAAAACCCTTTTTTGTATTTGTTAGCTATTTTCAATGTTAACTTTAGGGTATATTCTGTGTCTTCATGACACTATAATTTACATGGAAAGATTAATCAAATAATTTAAGAATTAATAGACTAGTCATGCATGGTGGTACACACCTGAAATCCTAGCCTTTGGGGGGCTGAGGCAGGAGGATTGCTGTGAGGTCGAGGCCAGCCTCATGTATAGTCAATTTGAAGTCAGCCTGAATTGCATAGCATGACTCTGTCTTAAAAAAATTGATAAACTAATTTTTTACTTGTGAGATAAATTGTAAAACATATACTTTCTACAGTAGTTTTATAGAAAACCCTGTCACTAAGTGTATGTGCAATAAACAAAGTCTCCATAGAAAGATTATAAGAATCATATCAGAAAGAAAAGGACACAGAAAATTTTGTTCTCTATCTCTTGTAGCTTTTCCAGCAATAGCTGTAGATGAGGGTCTAGGTCTCAGTAACAGCATCACTTCCCTCCTAGGGAGGTGAGTGAGGGACTTCTGCTCATATCTCCCTTTTCTTTCACTTGTGTAAATTTTTCTTAATTTAAATGCTCTCTTAATGTACAGAAATGCCTCTTAGAATATTATTTAGCCACTTCTTGGAGATCCAAATTAATAAAACAAAACTAAACCACATTTTTTGGTGACCAAGTGCAACTTATTGCTCTACAAAGAAACTTCCTGACTATTTTAGTCACCCCTGGTTCCTACTTCCCAGTTTTACGTAAATATTAACCTGATAGTCTCTGTAATTTGAATTTTTTGAAATATGTCATATAACAGTGTCATAATATAGGACCTTTTGTATGTAGTCTCTTTCACTTATTTAATATATTAAAGTTCAACCGTATTGTAACATGTATATGTAATTCATTATTTTTTTCTGATGAATGACATTCCTCTGTCTTGATAAACCACATTATTTATTCCATTCACCATTTGGTAGCTGTCTGAACCCGCATATTTAACTATTATGAATAATGCTATGATTAACATTTGCCTATAAGAATTTGCATGGAACTATGTTATTTTTTATTTATTTTGTTTATTTACCTAGGGATGGATTTGCTAGATCCTACAGGAAATTAACAATTTAAGAACAAGAACTACCCAGACACTTTGGTATAACACACATATAATAGTGTAAGTATGTTATGGATTAAAAATTGATGGTCAACTTAACACCAGCTGAATTAAATCAGCATGGTGCCGAGTGTAGATGTTCCACCTGAGGAAAGTTGCCAGCATAGACACATGGAGAAGATGAGTGAGGCATTGCGGATTTCTCTAAGTATTGCTATTTTGAGCCATTGGTTCTCCTGGAGGAGCTCTTCATGACTAGCTTTCCCAGTATGAGTTCAACCATTGTCATTGGAAGAGCTTGGGACCTTGTTGGTGAGAGTGGCTCTGGTTCACTTTGGAGAGCTCTGGTCCTTACATTGAGCATCACTTCCTGGCTCCTGAGGGGAAGATGTGTGCTGTTTAATCTCCAGGAAATAATTGTCATGCTGGCTTTCTGGTATGTACTCAACTATTCTTATCATCAGAGGCGCTCAGGACCTCTGTGTCACTGAGGATGGCTGTGGTGCTTGTTAGGACAGCCCTGGTTCTTATTCTGAGCATGACTTCTCAGCTCCAGTGTAGAACCTTCAACCTACCGGCACAGTTTCCTTCACCCTGCTGGCATAGACTTTTAGCTTCCACCACTGACCTTCAGGCCTTTCCACCACAGATCTGTAGGAGACTGATGTGGATCCTTTGCATGGGCTCTAGGTTTTCATCCAGACTCATGCAGGACATTGCTGTGGTATCCAGGCTTTTGGCTGAATATTCTGGGTCTTTAGTGTTGTGAATAGATTTGCTGCACTTTCTGATGTTAAACTTTGTGTAAGCATCATAAAATAATATTATAAATTCTGTGTCCTGATTGTAATTGTTCTTCTCACAACCTGTGACTACAACAGAGTATTTTCTCATAGCATCCTAAAATCTTGCTTATGTAAATTCTGTATTATATTGATAGTAAATTTCACAATGAAAGACTTGCTGCATAATGTCTTAACATTATATAACAGCACAATTTTTACTAACTCCCTTTAGTTCCATATATTGGAAAAATATTCCAACATGGGCTAAGCAGCCCTGACTATAAAAGTTTCCCAGCTCTGAGGAGGCTCCAGAGCAAGGGGAAACTTTCTAAAAAGACCTAGCTCACTGGGAAGGTGATTTCCAGCTGGAAATCTTTCACCTCTCAGGATCATGAGTTTGACACCACCTGAAGCAGATGAAAGTCACAATACACTTCTAAGAATCTTGTAGCAAATTTGCATTTTCTTCACTGATTCTTTTGAGAGTTGCGCTTAGGTGACCAGTGCATTCAGATATATCTCATAGCAATTCTAATAGACAAATTAGGAAGGGGCTACCAGAATTTACATTGGTATGAAACTATTATCATTTACACACATATTGAAAGGTTCTTTCGGAGTTTTAGATTCTAACAATGGGTAACAGGAAAACTGACATAGAGCTTCTTAATAATTTAGGACCATAAATTTAGTTATGCCCTTAAATACTGTGTCATCTATGAAAAAGACATTAAAATAAATGTGGCTAGTATTAAAAATGAAAAGCTTTCCTCTTGGCTAGAGCTGTTCTCTGAAAATAACAGTTTGGCATTATTAGAACTAATAGATGAGAAAAAACACACAGGGAGATCAACTTTGTATAAACCTTTAAAAAGCCTCAAAACCTTTAAAATGCATAATTGCAGTAAGTTTGTTGAACAAATTAAAACAGGGTTTGATTGAATCTCTGGCTAGTTGTATGCATTTTTGTTCCCTGTTTTACTCATACAAAACTATTAAAAATTTAAAAAGGTGAAAAACATGGCTTTATCAGATCCATTAATGTCTGTGAAGCATGTTTTCATCTGAATAATGTTTCATCATCCTCATATCCCAATGCACCCCTGCTTTAAAGTGTTTGCACAGCAACAAGCCACAGGTTTATAAATTATTTTATACAGATGTAAACAATTTCTGCTTACAATAATCTCTGCTTATAGCATTAAATGAAAAGAAGTAATATTCTTGAAAACAGTAGGTGTGAGTCCTTTGATGAAAAAGGAACTTTCTTCTAAAGAAAAATGTTTCTGAATAACTGCCAAGAATCATTTTGATTTTGTGGGAGTAGAGAGGCAGCTTCCCAAATGGTTTTAAGCTATGAAGAGCTTATGTTAGAGAGCTCACAGCTGGAGTGATTCCAACAGTGAATGATAAACTTGCTTGATAGCACACAGCACGCAGTGAGTAGAAAAAGTAATATTGACTTTAAATATCATGATAACTTCTTATTTAAGGATTTTAATAATAATAATGTTTTGAACATAGTTCTTCCTTTTTTTAAAAATATTCACATCCATTTGAATCATACCTAGAATAAAATCACAGACAGTAAATACAGAGAAAAGAATAGATTTTCTTTCCAGAAAGGGGTAAGGGGAACTCAAATACTTTCACAATTATACCAAGAAAGGTAGCAGTCAAGTCCATTACCAAACTAATTTCAGGCATGTGTACTTTCCTGAAATTAATTTACTTCTTCAGGAACACAATATAAACATCATATAAATAATCTTACCCTACATTTTTAAAATATATTAATCCCTGAACTTGTATTCAGTGTAATGTTCAAAGTTTACACTTCCACTCACATTTTAATATACAGCTGCTTCAATAACAACACAAGAATTTCTTAGATATGTGAAGTTTTATTTGAATGATGTAAACATCTTTATACATAAATGAGCTTCTTCATATGTGATGGTCTCCTTTAAAATTTGAACAAAATCAAATTATATGCTTGAAGAAAATCTTTTAGAAAACAAAATATCATCCATCTGTCTACTAAAATAAGGTCCAAAATGTATGACAACCTTTTGATTGGGATTGCACTGATAAAGAATGAGTTGTATATTGATGATACTTAGATGTAACTTTTAAATTTTCTCCCCAGTTTTTCTAGGCACTAGGCACAGTTAACACAGTTACAGATGAAACCTGACATGCTTATTGGTTATAGTATCTGTATATTAAAAAGGAAGACATGTATCCTTATCTCTCATTAAATCTTCCAAATACTAGTATCAATATTCTCTTGAAACTCAAGCACTGACCTTCCAAAAATATGTAGTTAATGGATATGACAGATGTAATCACTTTAGGTCCACAATAATATTCCTTGCTCATAATATCCTTGTATAGGTACTTTATTTCTGCATACGAAGTTTTCAGATTCTAATTTTTTTTAAAGTAGCACCAAATCCAGTGATCATGTAGCCCAGATTTCTATCTCCTGAACTGGAATTTGCATTAGTAATATTCCCTGAACCTCAGCTCTTATTTCATGTACATGGCTTTCTTTTTTCACAGCATTTCCTTAAAAGAAGAGTATTGCTTATCCTGATATTTCTAGTAATTGCTTATTTTTCAATAGATATCATATAATCATTATATCTATTCAAAGAATGAATAATGTGTTTATTGAATTAGTTGCTTTGTCTTGCTTCATAGACAAGTTATACTACTATCAAAAGAAAATCAAAGTCAATTTCAGCTCATCTTACTAGTAAAATTTTGTCTCAGATTTTACTTAATATAGTCTATCATAAAAAGGAACTTTCAAATGTGTGAACCTAAATATGTTCAGTACAATGCTTAATTATATTCTGAAGTAACTGATTTAAAACATATTGAGAGAAATTTTCCATGCACAGGTTGACTTTTCTTGTTCTTCACATGTGTCCAATATGTGATCCTTACAAGAGAAATACAAGGCATATATTCTATATTGACTAAAACAATGATATATTAGACCCCTTCCATGATTTGAAGAAGTAGCTAAAAATAAATAAACTTTTAGTTGCCTTTGAAGCACTTTGGCATGGTTCAGAATGTCTGAAAAGCAGACTAAGAAAAAGAAGAGTTTGTATCTTTTGAGGTTGATCATCTATCACAGTTATTTTAAAAAAAAAAAAAAAGAAAGAAATGTCCAGATGTTTGGAACTGGATCTTAGTACCTTGGGTATGGACTATATAAAAGGTGATAACTGGAATCATAAGGTGAGTCAATAGACACGAAAAAACTCTGTCTCTTATATAAGGTAACATCTCAGTATGCATACCATTTGGCATCCTTATTTATATTAATATTGTGCTCTAGTGATAGTGTAACCTTGCTCCGCTCTGACTGCTAGCCATGACTTGGGACCTGTTTTGGTCATTCTGATGGTTAGCATATGTAATACAAGTGTGTCAGAAACATTTGCATTTTCTATTCAACCATGCTGTCTGCACTTAACTCTAACCTTAAATCCAGACTATCTGAATGATAAAGAACATAAGGCAAAGGCTAAATCATTTCAGTCATCCCAGCTGCAATCATACTAGGTCATCTGAGGCCAGAAAATTTACTCAACTAAATCCATAGTACTTAGCATTCATAAATAAATAAAATGAATGGGATACTGACTAAGAAAGATAACTTGGATTTTTGTAGCTTCTTTATTCTTACAACTAGAACATCTGGAGATAGCACAACGAAAAGGAGTCTCTAGGCCCAGTTATTGTTGGTTGATTAGTGTTCCTCTGGAATCTGCCAATGTCAACTTACTTAGAAAAAAAAAAATCTTTGCAGATGTGGATATATTAAGGATGTACAGATACTATTGTCTTGGTTTAAGTAAAAAACAAATAAACAAAAAAACAAAAAATCTAATATCCTAACAGGAGACACAGAAAACAAGGCTAGGCAAAGACGGTTCAGGAACTGGAGTTATGTTGCCATAAACCAAAAAACACCTAAGAATAGAAGCTGAAAGAAACAAAGAACTATCCTCAACTAGGGACTTCAAAGACAATGTGGACCTGTCAACGGCTTGATTTTCTACATCTGAACTTCAGAATTCAGAGGAAGTGAGGTTAGTAGTTTTAAGCCACAGAGATTTGGAAATTTTTGTCACAGTCTTAGGGAACTAAGACAGCACTCTGGAAACATGATAAAAAATACGGCAGTCTGTGCTCTGAGTTTTCTTATGTGAGGTGTCCCATATAGCCAAGCAGGAAGCTAAAGAACTTGCTATCTCTTGATTGCCAACAGAAACAGAACATATAAACCAAAAAGTGTAAGAAAAGTTGGCTCCCTGGGCCAAAATGATCTGGAAGGAACACCGTGCAAGCACAGGAAATCATTTTGGCAATAGATGCTCCACTTTCATCAAAGAGTAATGGGAAAACCAACCCTCTCCACCTTGCAGTTTCAGGGACACTGAATAGGGAGAGCTATGTGTTCGCTCTCTGTGGAAGCAGGCTACGCTACTCAAATTTCTCTACAGTGAGTGTTTCTAGGGCCAAGTGGAGAGCTCAGTAGTTGAATGAAATAAGCAGAAGCGCTCCTACTGCTCTGAGCCAGTTCCCTTCCCTCTGGGTGTTAGAGGACAGCACAGGATACTGAGCTCTAGCATCTGTCAGTAGCCTCAAGGGTGAAAGGAGTAGAACTGGGAGGATTAGTCTAGACTCTTCTACATCCAAACACTTTTCAGTATTATCAGACCCAGCAGGGAGCTTAATCTCAAATTCAACTGACCACACACCAGCACACACTCTGCCAAATTAGTTGAACCCAGTAGAGAAAGATTCTTATCCCACTGCCAGCAGCAATAGAGGATGAAGTGTTTTAAACACAGACTGGTCGGTACTTCACATCCTCTAGAGCAAGCATGAGCAAGGTCCCCCACACAGAATAAGGATAAATGAAATTGTGTACGTACCCAAGTTCCATCATCTGCTGTGAACAGGTTCGGGAAGTTGCTGAGCTTATATCTCCACTGCGTGGTTATGAGACAGCCTCTAGTTGATGCTTTGCTTTTGACAAGGAGGTGTTAATGAAGCTCAAAGGTAAGCTGCAGTTTCACCATAATCATCTCCAGGAGACAGTGAAAATTGTTGTTCTACTTTTATTGCAGTGGTTTTAATGGACTCCAGTAGGGAGAGGAATATCTACCTCCACTTGAACCCATACACAACCTTCAAACAGGGTGACGGGTGATGAAAATGGTCTTGATGAGGATCTAGAGACTTAGAAATAACATCCTAAATATCTACCTTGTAGTCTGCAGTACCCACCACAGTGAAGGCCAGTGCCACCGTGACTTGAACAAAAAGACAATCAGCAGCCGCCAACAGTGTCATAGATACTGGAATAATTTGACAAGGATTTTAAAGCAACTATCACAAAAATGCTTTAGCATGTACTATGAACATGCCTTAACATAGGAAAAGTAATAGAAAGCCAATTAAAAAATAGCAGATATATGAGTCATGAAAAACAAAGTAAATAGCTTAAGAATTAAATATTTTGTAAATACAGCCAGGCTTGTCCTTAACTGTACAAAGAAATAGTAAGTGAAAGACTAATATAAAGAAGATAAGTCTGAACTATTACTATAAACAAAGTATGTAGAAGACTGTTAAGACATACGGTGTCACCCATCCCTAGACAATATAGTTTAGCTAGAAGAAGACACATAAAGATCAATGGGATACAGAACCTAGCAACAACTAAAATAAATTTGTCCAGTCTTCGTTTGACAAAATTACAGAAGCAGTTAAACCACAGGACAGAGTGTCCCGTCAGTAAGTGGTGCTGGAAAAATTGAACATCAATAGACACAAGAGGAGAAAGCAAGAACAGATAATTTTACAAATTATCAAACAAATAATTTTACCCAAACATAACATATGCAAAATCAATGCAAAATCTATCACAGATTTAAGTGTAAAATATACAGTCAAAAAACTTGGAAAAGGAAGCATGAGAGAACAACTTTGGAAATGAGGAGTAACCAAAGAGTTCTGAAGCAAGGTATAAATACATAAGCCACAGAATAATAAATCATCAATATGAGAAACATTTACTCTATGAAAGACTCAGTAAGAGAAAGAATTTAAAACTACAGTTTAGTAAAAATGTTTACAAAGTACATATCCAACAAAAATATATAAAAATATAAATAACTCAGCTGGAGATTTAGCTCAGTGGCATAAGCGCCTGTTTGGCAAATGCAAGGTTGTGAGTTCAGTCCCTGGTACCAAAAAAAAAAAAAAAAAGGAAATAAAAATGTAAATAACTCATAAACACCAACAATGAAAGCAACAGTCCCATCCTTTAAATAGACACCTATTTAAGCACAGATTGAACATACAAAACATAAGTATCGAGCTGGACATGGTGGCACACACCTATAATCCTAGCACTTTGGGAGGCTGAGGTAGGAGGATCACTGCAAGTTTGAGACCATCCTGGGCTACAAAGTAAGTTCAAAGCCAGCCTGAACCATATAGTGAGGTCCTGTCTCAAAAAGACAAAAAACAAAAACAAACAACCAAAAAAACATAAGTATGGAGATAAGTAGATGAGACAATGTTCAATATGATTTATCTTTAAAGAAATGGAAGTATAACTATATTAAAATATTACACATGTATCAAATCAACTAAAGTTAAAAATAGCGACAATAGCATATGTTCACAGAGAAACAGAGGCTCTCAGTAATTGTAGAGGACAGTGTAGATTACTGCAACTATTTTTGAAGATAGTTGGTCTTTTCTTAAAAGCTAGGTCTTGTCTTATGTAAACTAAACAAGCAGTCTTCTCATGCCCCAGCAATTGCTCTCTTGTCATTTAGTAGGCATAAATAATTTACATTTGTATAACTAACATGAATGAATGTTCATAAAGACTTTATTAGCAAAACTAAAATGTTGGAAATTCCTCTCATATTGTTCAATTGGTAAAGTTTTGAAAACACCTTGCTACAATTATAGAATACTAATCAGCAGCAAGAAAGGCAATCTGTTCAATACATGCCACAGCTAAGATTGACCTCCAGGGTACTAATTTTGGTAAAAAAATCTATTATCTCTCAACATCTACATATCTGTATTTGAATTTGTGTACCTGTTTCTATCTCTATATGTAATCTGTATCTATCCAAAGTTTATGTATTCTAAAAATTCACATCTATAATATTCTCAAAAGAAAATTCTAGACATATAGGGAATACATTAGTAGTTGCTAAGGCTAGGAATGAAAATACTGAGAGGCATATGGAAATTACGAAGGTAGTATAAGAGGAAGGTATTTTATAATGAAGGAATCAATATGCATTGATTTTGGTCACAGTTACCCAAGTCTCTATCTTGAATAAAATTGCATAGAACTACATACACACCAAATGACAAGTTTAGGTTATAAAAATTGTGACAACTTGATACATCTTAGAGACTAGCTAATAATCATATTCTGGTCCTAATTTGAGCAGTTCATTATAGTTTATGATTTGTCAATATTGGGGAAATGGAATGAAGCGTACTTGAGACAGGACACTAATTTTGTATATAATTATTTCCTAAAAAATGTTTTAAAGGAAAAAGAATAATGTCTTTGAAGTTAAGGATAGAACTTTAATTTTTCAAGTAGAGAACTATTCCAAATCCAACATAAAATTCCAAGAGTACTTTGGTTATGTGATTTTCATACTTACTCAGAGAAAAGAATTCTGAATGTTACTCCAGGTTAAGGATATTTAAATATTGCAAAATTATGCTAGGATGTGAAGAGTTAAATATAAAGCAAACAATAACTATTTAAAATGGTTTTCCCATGGAGGCAATTATACCATATTTTAATTAAATAAAAAATATTTAAGCATTGCTTATCAACTAGTCTTAATAACTTAAGAATTTTAGAGTTTGGCACCGATTCAACATCGTGGTGATACACATACTGAAATATTTTATATTTTTATTTAAAATTATTCTGCAGTCAGTGTAATAGGCACTGATCCCCTGAAAAAATTCTAAAGAAGAAATTTAGAGATCTAATGAGCAGTAATTTTCTAAAATCAATGTGATAAAGGTCAAAATGATAAATATTAACTAAAGGCGTATCTTGAGAGCCAGTCTAAGATGGGAACAGGTCATGTTTTAAACTTTTCTAAGGCAGCATTTCAGGATTTGCTTGATTTCACTCTCATTCCAGACTCAGCATGCCTGCAAATCCTGCCCCTCCTTTCTCCCAGATTCATTTACTATCCAATTCCTTTGCTGCCATCCTGATAGACGGTGCAATCAACTCCCTCTGAATTACTGTCCTGGCCCCATCAGTACCTTATTTTGTTTCCTCCTTTGCTTCTGAAATTCTGTTCTAAAGAACAGAACAGAAGCTTTTGAAAAAGCATGTCAGAGCCCTCCCCTGACCTATCCTTTCACGCAGAGTAAAGGTTAAATCCTTACAATTCCCCGTCTTGTCTGGACTTTGTTGTTTGCTACTTGACTACTTCCTAGTCCATTCATTTCATCCTCACGTTAGCTGCTCGCCTATTTAATAAGATGATAATCATTCTCCTGACTCAGGGTCTTTGTGTTCTATGTGTAACAAATAAATGCAAATAAATGCATGGTGATCTTTTTCAACTTTGTTAGATCTCTTTGCTCAAGGCACAACTTTTCCTTGAAGCCTTAACTGATCATCTTATTTCAAATTACTTTATTTAAAATAGTTCTATTTCACTTACACATTACTCTTTTTTAAAATAAAACTGTGACATGAAACACAATCAGATACTTTTTATTGGGTCTCTCATTTGCTATGTATCTCTCATATTCTAGAATTTTAGCTCTATAACACATAGAAGGTCAGTATATATCTAAATATTCACTTAAATTCCTGTGGCCTCATGCCTGTTAGAGGCATAAGGACCGTTAGTGTCATCAAGTACTTGAAATTATTCTAGACAGAGGTCACTGTGAATCCAACTCTTCCAAGAAGCACCAGTAGAAGCACACCCACCTTTTTTCCATAATTAGAGCAGTGCATGAACACATTTTCCCTTTAAAAAGTAAAATTCATAATTATTTTCATTACTCTGTGTTAATAATACAGGATTTTGAGGTTAGTTTTGAAAATATGGTCTATGCATCTAAAGTGTGTGGGTAACTTTAATCTCATTATCTCTCTCCCTTTCCTTCTCTTCTCCCTGATTGCTTTCCTCATCCCAAACTCTACCTCCAATCTTCATCATCTCTCTTTTACTTACTTACTTGCTGCCTTAATTTTTTAGGATTTTCATTTGAGAAACATACAATACATACCCATGTGGCAGTTGTACCATGGCTGTTTTATTCCACAAATAATTCAAGCCAGTATAGTAGAGTTATACCCGTGTCTAAAGTGGTACAATTAATAACAGCCATGCTGTGGGAAAATACCAGGCACCAACCAACTGAAGAAGTGGATAAACAGTGGCATATGAATACAGCATCATGTTATTCAGCAAATAAGAAGAATGAAACCATTGACAAGAAAACAGATGGGCCTACAGATCCTGTCAAGCACATCAATCAACTCTAGGAAGCTAAATACCAAAACTTCCCTTTAAGTTTTTATACCTCCTGTGGGGTCTACATATACATGTTATGGAACATGGTGATATAATAGATGCAAAATGGATACCAACAATTTACTTAAAGGTCTTTGAGCAAACCTATAAAATAATTCGGATTCATTTGAAGATATACAAATAATATTAAATTCTCAAAAAAAATCCTTAACTTGAGAAATCATATTTAATAAAGTATGTGTTCTGTGTAGTAAGACAGATTCATATCACCTTAGGGGTTTATGGTATGCCTGTTTTTACTGGCGCACCTTGAAGATAAAGAAAGTTCGCACCCCTGCAGGAGAGCATATGTTGAAATTAAGCAATTGAAATGAGTAGTTTTGTTTTCCCAAGACACGACAGACTAACATTTATACTATAACACTATATTAAATGTGTACTAGCAGTATGTCTAAAAACGTGTGTGCCTCAGTCAAAAATAATTTATTGCTAAACAGTGGTAATAATAACTGGAGGCTTCAGTGATTTGTAAGTGTTTGGCTTGTGGAAAGTTTTGGAAAGCCATGACCACTGAAGCATCAGAATAGTGACCACGAAGATTGGGGAAGATGCAAGAATCATTTAAGTAATGCAACAATGAATTTGCCACATCGATGAATTCCTACTTCCACAAAGATTTCACAATATCGTGCAATGCTGTTTAATAGTATTTTACTCACCAGGCTTCTTTCAAAATCAGAGCACTCCTCTAAAACTCTACAGCTGTTTAATCAGCTAATTGTAAGTAAACTTTTAACTCTTTTCTACAATATTTGCATCATCTTCAGCATGCGTACATTCCATCTCAAGAGACTACTTTCTTCACTCTCTGTGAAGCGTATCCTCCGTTATTATGGCTTATGGTGACCTTGTAACAATTTACTTACACGTTAGGCTCCTGTGCTCATTTTAATGCTCTTGCTACTTCTATCACATCTGCATTTATTTAGTTGATTGAAATCTTGAACTTTTCAAAGTTACTCATGAGGGCTGGCATTGCCTTCTTCCTAATTGCTGTTCATATTA
This sequence comes from Hydrochoerus hydrochaeris, assembly GCA_004027455.1. Classification (NCBI taxonomy): domain Eukaryota; kingdom Metazoa; phylum Chordata; class Mammalia; order Rodentia; family Hydrochaeridae; genus Hydrochoerus; species Hydrochoerus hydrochaeris. The sequence goes on from PVLA01002167.1 coordinate 230,912, forward strand.
AAATTGTGGCCTCTTGTAATGAATCAGGAGTGTTATAAATGGCATGTAGAATGATGAAGCTTCAGAGAAATCACTGTCTACAAAAACTAGTGCCTTATGCACCAAAGGTACCTCTTAAATACTAGAATTGAAAGTTAAAACTACCCTATGAATGATAAGCTGCATATGGAAGTGTGGACAGGCATGAAGACAACAGTCACCACACTGTACATGTGTTGGAATCTGTAGGTGACTAAGCACATTGTTACTGAGAAGAAATATTTTGAAATTAATTCTCAACAGTGTACTTAAAATATTCAATAATCCACTTGATAAACAGATACGCTGTCTTCTAGACTTTGTTACTCATTTTAAAATACAGCACACACCGGACACAATGGTGAGCACTTGGGCGGCTGAGGTAGGAGGATCACCATGAGTTCCAAGTCAGCCTGGGCTACATAAGCAAGTTCAAGGACATTCTGTACTGCCTTTGAGACCCTGTCTCAAAAAAAGAAAAAAAAAGAAAAAAAAAGTAAGTGAGAAAACAAAAAGTGCAGAGAAGGTAGATTGTCTGTAATATTTAAAGGTTTTAGGAATTTTAGAATGTAGGTGAAAAATGGCTCCAAATTAAAGTCACTAGGTGCATTAGCCCAGAACACAAGAGGTGCCCTGTCTTTTGAAGTTTTGGAGTCAGGTATTGCTTTTTCTTTAACTGTGATAATCTTGCCATGGCAAGCAGAAACACCAAAACAGCAGCAGGATTTGGAGGCAGACTTATCCATGCCAATGGGCACTGATTGGGATCGTTCCCAGAATGTTAGGCCTCATCTCTGGTGGTCTAAGTTGTATATGGGATAAGGAAGCAGGAAGTAGAGGCAGAAGGACTTGTCAATTGGGGATTAGTTTATACAGTGTGCATCCTAGTGACCAGCTATGCATCACAGTGACCAGCCATTTCTAAGAGACAGCAGCAACCAGAACTAGAACTATTTCCTTGGCAACTAAGAAACTGAAGTGTAGTGGATGGGGGGCCATTTCCTGTTACAGTTTTAGATGGTATCTTCTTGCAGTACCATCATTGCACCTATGATGAACATAGCCAGCTGAGTCAATTATCTTGATTAAATCTTTTAAATAATTCACTGCACTTTCTCCATTTGCTATTTCACTTCGCACATAGTTCTTACAGAGACAGCCTATTTTCTCAGATTTCATGAACCAGTCTCTGCTGGTTTCAGAATTCTCTCCTATTAACTTTGTCCCTGTTCTCAGTCTTCAAATAATTAAAGGGAAATTGGTCCTTGCTCTGGATTTGGCTTTGGTTTGAATGTTGGAACTTAGGACTTTCCCTGAATGGACAATAAGTTTCTTTTGCCTTCTTAGCATTCATGTGCTCACAGGAATAGTACTTTCAGTTTCCTGCACGAATGTCTCCTTTGCATTCCTTAACTAGCTAAGAATAGACCTCAGTTCTTTACATGCCTTTTTCATTGGTAAGGTTTATCAGGTTTAGTTTTTTATTAAAAGTGAGACACAGTCCTTTTTACTCCAACAATACTAGGGTTATTAATTGACCCAATTTAATTGTTTTGTTTGTCTCAAGGAATAAGGAGGTTAGAGGAGAGGGGCAGAGGGGCATGGCCAGGCAGCAGAACAGTCACAAAAGTTTAGGGGTTTTGGGCCAGGATTTAGCTCAACAGCACAGCACCCACAGGGCTAGTGCAAAGTCATGTTTCGATCTCTGGTACCAAAATAAATAAATAAATAAAATTTAAAAAGTCTATGGGATTAGTTCAACATGATTTGTGGGTATAATTATTTTAGCCTTCTAACAGTTACAGTAAAAATCAAAGAACCCTGATCACAGATCACCAAAACAAAAATACAATGGTAAAGTTGCAACATTCTGCTAACTAGCAAAATCTGACAGAGAAATAAAGAAAGCACATGCTATACTGGGAAACGGTGCTGGTATACTTTGACATAGGTTTGCCAGGAATGTTCAAAATGTGAAAAATGCAGTATCTGCAAAATTCAATAAAAAGAAGATCAATTAAGCAAGATATGCATACATATATATAGTTACACACATATACATTTATATATACATATATATAAATATATAATTTCAGGTGCACAGAAAACACTAGGATTTAAAATTATCACCTTTTAAAGAAAAGGGATATTAATCTTAGAAATTAATTTTCTGCAACCTCAAATCATATAAGAATCAAAACTGTATATTTCTGTATTCAGTGTGATTATATTCTCCATTATTTTCTGAAGCTTCATCATAATTTTTGTAAATTGGGAGTGGTGATGGTAATTTCATAATCCATCATAATAAAAAGCAAATAAGTAATTTTATTTTTATTACTCAAAAATTAAAGAAAGCAAATAAACATAAAACTGCTTGGTCTCGATAATTAAAATAATTTAAATTTAATACACTGAATACATTTTTCATGATACTGTCCAGTGTTGGCAAGGGTGAGAAGATAGTTCCTTGTGCTGCCAGTAGTTGTTAAAAAGACTATCTCTTCAGAGGATAAATTGACAGTTTGTATGGAGAAGATTTTAAATGCTAAGTTTTTAAACTCAATAAGACAATTTGGTAGAATTCATCATAAGAATAACATTTTAGTTATACATTTTTATGTAAAATGTGTTGACTATATTTCAAAACTAAAGTGTTGTTAATATTTTCAAAAGGGATGTAATATTACTATTGTTGACACCCATAAAAAAAATTTTTGCTGTCCTAAAAATTATGAGTTCACAGAATTAGCATGACAGAAAAATACTTTTGATATAATACTAAATAGTAAAATCATATATAATTATACCATCACAGCTTTATTTTTAAGCTTGTTTCTTCCCATGTGTGATTGGAAGTCAAATATTTAGTATGTAATGTCTTTGTGTTGATGGTGTATATATCTGTTGTTGCATCTAAGCAATGATGTGTTTGCTTAGTTGTGGGAAAGGACATAAGCACTATAGATGATCAGGAAGGTTTTCTCCAAAAGAGTCTCCACAATACACATAAGGAGTAGATAGTCCTCCAGTATAAACAACCTTCCTTGGGCAAACATTAAAATAAAGTATTAAGTTCTTTACTCAATACATGCATAGTTACAACACTACTCTACAGTTTGGAAAGAACACAAGTTATAACTTTATTTAAAATATTAATTTATAAAATATATATGATATATGTACATATTTGATATATATGATATATATGTATGTACTTATATGATATATAAAATTTATATGATAAACACAGAGATCATCACACTCAATGGGAAAAGTTGAAGGAATTTTCTCTAATATTTGAAATAAAACAAGATTTTTCACCTTTGTCAGTAAGAGAATTCCTAACAAGAATGATGAAGACAAAGAAAGAAAGAGTAACCCAAATTGCAAAGAAAGAAGTTAAATTCTCTGTTTGTAGATGATACAACCATACGTAGAGACAAGCCTCAAGACTGCATCTAGTAACTATGAGCAATAATAAGCAAATGAAGTTAAGTTGTAAAACTAACATATGCATTTAAATGAAAGCATGCATTCTGACATAGCAAGAAAATAACCAGGGCTGGAGATTTAGGTCAGCGGCCTAAGCGCTTGTCTCGCAAGAGCAAAGTCATGAATTCAATCCCTGATACTAAATAAATAAATAAATAAAATTAAAAAAAGAAAATAACCCTTTTTATAATGACAACCAAAAATTCTTAGAATTAAATTTAATCAAGAAAGTGGAAACTATTAAAAACATAAAAATGAAAGAAGATACACAAAAACATGTAAAGAATCCTGTATTCATTAATAATCTAATTAATATGATCTGATTAATATGGATCTGTTTCATGTATTCTAGATTTTGTTTATATTCTTCATCAAAGGCTTCTCTCCTTTCTCTGGGTTCCTCCATTACTTCATTTGTGTTTACTTGAGGATTGGCCAGGATTTCTTTTATTAATCTTCTTATATCTTGCTTCACCTGAGTTAGAATTTCAGCTTTAAAATCCTGGCTATTGTGTTTCAACCAGCGGCCTGGCCCAGCCCAAGCAGATCCCACCAATCTGCTTTGGACCAGGAGCCCTGGACCAAGGCTGCCTTGGGTTTTGATTCAAGCCAGCCCTGTCCAACTCCAAAATGTTGTCTAGCCATTCCTCCCACTCTGTGGAATCAAATCAAGAAGAGCTTGGAGTGAAATATCCAAACCCTGAAAGAACATAACCTCCAACCCAGCATGATGTGCCCTGCAAAACTGTCTCTCAAAATTAATGGAGAGACAAGATATTTCCACAACAAAGAGGAACTGGGGGAGTTTGTGACCACAAATCCAACACTGCAAAGAATACTGAAGGACATTCTAGAGAGAGAGAAGAAAATCACCAGGATTCCAGAAACAATGGCAGAAAAGCCTCAATTAAAGGAGCAGACAGTGGAATGAAGGAGAAATGTAAACAAGCAACAATGACAGAAAAATAGCATAGGAGAGCTGAGGCAGAGAAGATGGGCTATATCGCTGTTTTGTCTTGACTGATTTTATTGGAATCTGGTATGCTTAATAGTATCAAGTCTGAGAATAGAGGCAACTACTCTGAAGATGACAAGATTCAATAGGATACCCATTCTGGTTTGATTATTAACTGCCTTTGAAGTCCTAGAATGTCTCCAATGTTTAGATTTTATTAATAGTGTAATACAATGCTAAGTTTAATTATACTATGTTTGACGATATAGACAATTTTATTGAAAACAACAAGAGACATCATAGTAACTACCGTAGATCACCTAATATTGTGGTTTTATATGTCCTTTTCATTTCATGTTTTTCTAGGAATTTGTATTGTTGACTTGTTTTGATTTGTTTCTTCCTCTAATACAGAAAGGCTAGGTATACATGTAGAGACTTAAACATGTGTAGAACTTCTAAGTTGTTTATGAGAATGGATTATAGTTATTGTAAAGAAAAAAAGAGAGGAAAAGAAAGTATTCTAAAGGATATAACTGACTGTATTTTTGAGTGTGTGGGATTGATAACCATGTTGCTAATTTTGTGTTGGATGGATGAACAAAACTGATTGCAATGTCACTGTTTGGATATCCACTTTGTAGTCTTTCCTTTTGTAACTTGAACAACTACTTCTGGGAGGAAAATATGTAATTATCAACTAGTGATTTCTTACTGTATTTTTTGAAATTATGTATTATTTCTACCTTCTTTCTCTTTCATTTTTTTCTTTAAATAAAAAAATTATTTAAAAAATGAATTTTATGGTTAGACTTGGATACGCTCTTCAAGGCATTGCGTTATAATATGAAAATATTCCATAATAATAAAATTGCTAAAATTAGAAATGCTTCTTGTCTTTATCATTTCAGAGACAAGACACTCAGCCTTTATGCATTCCTTATAAGATGTATGTTTTCAAAACTTTCCTCTCAGTCTGTAGAGTGTCTCTTCATTTTAATGATTACTTTCATTGCTACTTAGGAACTTTTTAATTTTGATCCAATCACAATTGTCTATTTTTTGCTTTCATTTGCTTTTTATTTTGAAGTAATCTGCTTGTCTATTTATGCTTTTGTTACTTATATTTTTTGGTTTGTGTTCAAAAAACCATTGTCAATACTAACATCATGGGACAGTTCTTGCATGGTTTCTTCCAGTAGCTTCACACCTGAAGGACATATAGCTAAGTTTTTAATCTATTTAAAGTTGATTGTTGTACATAATAAGAGATAAAGGCCTGCTTTTATTTCTATGTATGTAGATGTACAACTTTCTCAACACTACTGTTGAAATCATTGTCCTTTCCCACTATATTCTCTTGGTACCTCTGGCAGAAACCATGATCTTAAAATGTGTGAATTTATTTTGGGATTCTTATTTTATTTCATCAGTCTGCTTGTCTGTTTTATGTCAATGTCAGGATGTTTTGATCATCACAGCTTTATGTTATATTTTGAAGCCAAATAATGTGATGTCCTCATTTTGTTTTATTTAGTGTGTGTGTGTGTGTGTGCGTGCATGCACGTGTGTGTATGGTTCAATACAAATTCTAGGATTTTAATATTTATATGGACAGTTGCATTGGCATTTTGATAGGAATTGTATTAAATCCATAGATTGGGAAAGTCTGAACATTTTAATCATATTAATTAGATTATTAATGAACACAGGATTCTTTACATGTTTTTGTGTATCTTCTTTCATTTTTATGTTTTTAATAGTTTCCACTCTCTTGATTAAATTTAATTCTAAGAATTTTTGGTTGTCATTATAAAAAGGGTTATTTTCTTTTTTTAATTTTATTTATTTATTTATTTAGTATCAGGGATTGAATTCAGGACCTTGCTCTTGCGAGGCAAGCGCTTAGGCCGCTGAACTAAATCTCCAGCCCTGGTTATTTTCTCGCTATGTCAGAATGCATGCTTTTATTTAAATGCATATGTTAGTTTTACAACTTAAAATGTGCAATTATCAACTAGTAATTTCTTTCTGGTTACTATTTTTTTCTTTTATTTTGTTTTGTTTTTGAAATTTTGTCTGATTTCCACCCTCTTTCTGTTTAAATTTTTTCTTTAAATAAAAAAAGAAAAAAAGAAGAGATAGAAAAAAAACCCCATATATATATATATATATATATATATATATATAGTGTCTATGTATACATATGTTTGTGTATATGTGTGTGTACATGTGTGTGTGTGTATATATATATATATATATATAGTTAAAATAGTTATACTACTGATTATCCTGAGTTTTTTGAAGAGAACCATTTATGCTGGTTTTATTCAAACAGTTGAAGGCAGATGTCTTGTGCTCCTGGTTAATTATTGGGGATGACAGTGCACAGTTTATGGACCATTGTTGCCCCCTGATTGATGTGTTTTGAAATTTCATTGTAGTTGTCATCATTGTCTTCTTTTTCTTCTTGGCCTTGAATAAAATGGATTGGAAAAAAAAGGTTGTCCTTGTATTTACAATTATCATAAGCACTTGATCAATTGAGTAGTTGATAAATACTCATATTTAACATTGGTGGTATCTCCAAATAGATATAATTGGTAAATGACATATTATGGTAACCCAGTGGAGTAGAAGTTACTCAAAATTGTAACTCTGAGAAAATTACCTTCCTCAATACAGGAATTTGTTTTTTAATTACCTTAGTGAGTTTTGAAATCATTTGCCTCTACTAAATTTGCAGGACTCATTAAATTATTAAACATCTCTATAAATATTATTATTAAAAAACTTAATTGTAACCTTGAATTTATAAAATTATCCATTTTGAATGATAAAATATTTGCTATTTCATAACTATTTTCTTTCATTAAGATTGATATTCTGTACAAAACACTCAAAAAGGCTGTTAAAATAAATAAAAACAGAGAGAAAAAAACCCAGACTATTCTCTGTTATGGGCTCCTCTCCACATCTTTAGAATAAAGGCCATTTTTACTTTTGTATTCTGCTCCTTTATGGGGCCAAAAACCTCGTTATTATTGTGCCTTAACTCAGGATGGCAAAGTGAGTGGCTCCTGGGAGTCACTCCCAGTATGAGCTCCCCTGCTGATCCAGGGACCATTTCTAGGAAGCATTTCTTGGAGTAATTTTCCTTTCAATGGAAGCTGCATCAGTCTGTCACCATCAACCTGTATACAACACCAACTTATCTCATTTATCACAGATTAACATCTGGAGGAGCTAAAGATGGCTGATCAGTGAGCAACATAGTACAAAGCCTCCTGGAAAAAAAAACTCATATGTCAGAACAAAACATCCTGGAGAGATCTAGATAGAGGGAGATGGATCCTCTTGACACATGAAGAAATTAAAATGTAAAAAAACTTGTCAAACATGTTGGGACTACAACTGGAACAGCTAGAAATTATGGGACATATCATTTTCACTGCAATCCGCCAAGTTTGCATTGGCCTGAATTTGCACAAGTTTGAATCTGTGTCAGCCAGGAGAGCTGCCCAAACTCATTCCCACTGCCACTCACATGAGCCACAGCAGCACTGAAGTCAGGGGTTGGTGAGCCCAAAGGAGAGCGGAGCTAGCAAAGGGACCTTCTTTAATGCATGGTCAGTGCTGGGAATGAGACCACCCCCACAGGAAGGGCACAACCAAATGGGTGACATATTGGAATCCAGCAGGGGGAACCTGAACTAGAAGCCACAGTGATTTCAGTTGGTTGCTCCATCCCCAGAGCAGATTCATGGGATTTTCTTGGACTGGGTCATGCCCCTGTCTGGGACCCAATGAGCTGTCCCAAATTGATTCCCTGCACCTAGCACACACTAACCTGGTAAAGGCCCCTGAAGTTTGGCTGGCCCTGTGGGGACGGGCAGGCATACACAGCCCCTACTTACATCTTAGTGACAAGAGCAGGCAGGAGAGGGCAGAGGTCCCTTGCCAGCATGCTTTGGAGGAACTGTGGCCAACAGGGAAGGAGGCTGGGACCTGCACTGTACATCTGTGTGGAGGAATCTGGGACCATGACAGGAGAGAGAGGCAAGAGGAGGCCCCCATCCCAGAACCCTGAAAGCACTGATCTAAGAGAGGGAAAAACAAGGAAGACTGAGGGTGACAAACATGCAACATCAGGCATGGCTTCAATGGACATTAAGAGATATCTTCAGGACCTTGTAGACAAGCTCAAAACTGAAATACTAAATCAGGTAAAGCAAGATATGAGTAGAGTAATAAAAGAAATGCTCTCAGGAAGCATCTCTCAGGACGATACAGACAGAAGAAGGGAGAAACACAAAAAAAGGAGAGAAACATTCAATAAAGAATATAAAGAAAATATAGAATATGTGAAGCAGATTCAAAGAGACTACCAGGAAATTAAAAACTCCATTGAAAGCTAGCAACACTCCTTAAAAGAAACTAAGGATAGACTATCAAAACTTAAGGGAAGTTTGCAATGTGTGATCATGAAAGGAAAGATCTCTTAAAAATAACAAGAAAACAGGCATTAACAATAGAAAGACTGGAAGATGAGAAGAGAATCTACAATTTAAGAATAAGAAATGTGAACAAAGAAGTAGGAATACAAACAGGTGAATTACAAAGTCTATTCATGGAAATAATTAAGGAAAACTTCCCAAGCATGGGACAAGAAAATGACATTCGCTTATGTGAGGCATACATAACTCCAGTCATCTACAACCAAAACAGAGCTACATCCAGGCATATAATAATCAAGATACCAGAAATTCAATATAAAAACAGAATATTAAAAGCTGTCAGAGAAAAGAAACATTACCTATAAAGGCAAGCCCATCAGGATCACGGCTGACTTCTTGACACAGACCATCAGATCAAGAAGAGCTTGGAGCAAAGTATTCCAAGCCCTGAACGAAAATTACCTCCAGCCCAGATTGATGTACCCCACAAAAGTGTCACTAGAAATTAATGGAGAAACAAGATGCTTCCATGAGAAAGATGAACTGGGGGAGTTTGTGATCACCAATCCAACCCTACAGAAAATACTGAAGGACATTCTAGAGAGAGAAAAAATATACCAGGATTTTAGGAACAGTGGCAGAAAGGCCTCATTGAGCAGGGCAGGCAGTAGAATGATGGAGAAAAGTAGACAAACAAAGGCAGAAAAATAGCATAGTAGAAATGAGGCAGAGAAGGATTGCTAGAATCTCTAACATAGATGGCCTTAATACACTATATTGTTAATAGTGCACCAGGATTTAAAACCCACATTACTCACAGTACTCTGCTTAGATGTATTATATTCTGTTCCAGTCATTCTACCTGTACTAGATTTGAAGGCACAGACATTTATCCCAAAAATAACAAGATATAGTATGGTAATTATCCTTAATATAATAGCAACTTAACCTAAAGCACTGTAAAACCTACACTGTTTTACCATGACTGATATTAATCAAGTCTGGTTTGTTAGATCGCTGTTTTGTACTGATAGATTTTATTCAAAGCTGTTATGATTGATAGTATCAAGTCTGAGAGTATAGGCAACTGCACTGAAGATGACAAGATTCACTAGAATATCTACTCTGGTTTGATTATTACCTGCCTTTGAAGTTTTATACTGTCTACAATGTTCTATTTTTACTAAGATTGTTATGTACTGCTATATTCAATTATACTGCTATATTCAATTATGCTTGATGATATAGACAATTTTATCGAAGATAATAAGAAACAACACAGTAATCATTTTAGATCACCTTGTACTATGGTTTTATATGACTTTTTGGTTTCATGTTTTTATAGGAATTTGTTTTGTCTTGTCTTGCTAGGTTTTGTTTTTCTCTCTAATACAGAAAGGATAGAAATACATGTAGAGACTCGTGCATGCATAGCTGTTTACACTCTCACTGTTTGAATATCTACTTTATATACTTTAATTTTGTAACTTGAGCTACTATTTCTAAGAGGAAAATATGTAATTTATTAACTAGTGATTTCTTATTGTTTATCTTTTTTTTGAAATTCTGTATTATCTCTACCCTTTACATGTTTTTGTTTCTCTTTAAATAAAACAAAAGATTAACATCTAAAAAAATAAACAAAAACATCACATTTTGAAAACCTTTGGCAACAGGTTTAAATCTTGATGCTGCTACCTGTTAATTAAATAACCTACCTAAAATCTCTTGAACAAATTATTTAGCATTTTTACTACATTTTCATGTGTATGAAATTAAAATTAACAGCAATGTACTAACAGATATAACAGATATGAGGGCTTTTTTAGACAAGTTATTAAACATCTATACATTACAGAATAGCAAAAATTTAATATACTTTAGGTACTATTTTTAATATATCTTTTAAGATATGCAATTCACTGGAAAGTCATTATGTCACAATTTTTTAGAGAAAGTAGTACTTTGTAATAATTTATTCAGTAAGTCCTACTGATGGAAAGACTGGTTATTTGATGGAAACAGCACTTGGCATAGTTGTTTGCTTATCACCTATTTAAAGTAAAATATTTGCTGATAAGAAACTAAGTACCACATTTACTAACAAAAATGTTTCACACTATTATAAATGAATTAAATAATACCGCTGCATATATTCATAATAACCTTGGTTATCAATTTGATAGCTAAGAGACTATTGGAAATGTGACTGAGTTGTGAAAGAATTAACCTCATCAATAGGTTAATTCACTGTTGACTGATTTTACAGCTAAACTGGGCCAAAGGAAGTGGGGGCTACTTAGAGCAACTGGGCCATAGGAGTGTGACTTTGGGACCTTTTTATGACCCCCTGACCCCTTTGTGTTTGGCTCTTTGAATACTTTTTGCCTCCTCAATGCTGTGAATTGAACAATTTTTTTTTTAAAAAAAAACCACATCCATTCACCATGGTATTTTTGTCTTGAAGGTAATCAAGCATGGACTGAAGTCTTTGAAAAAATAAATCATAATAAGCCACTCCTCCTTAAATTGCAGGTGTCAAATATTTTTTCATAGTGAATACAACATTTTAGACATGTTTAAAAAAACAAATTGTAATTACAAACGCCAAATATTCTATGAGATTAGGTAATTCATTTCAGTGCCTAATTTTCTCTTATGAAATTAAAAAGCACATGAATGTTGCAAATACAATATTTAAGGTGAACTAATAAAGTAGATTCTCTTGGAGTGTAAAATATGTACTATAGGTGTGGTCATCCAGGTTTGCAGGATATTATGTATAAAAGCGCTGATATCATGTCATTCTTTTATGCATATTTTTGGAAAAAAAACCCAAAGATTTCCATATGAGGTAGAAGGAAAAGCATAGTCACTATTTATCATTCATGCATACACAAACCAAGAATTCTTGCAATGAGTTACAGGCACTTCTGTGTCATTTCTGTACATTGCATTAAAAATTAAAATCGATCAGCATGACTTTCAGTTATTCTTGATGGTAATAGAATTCCCTGAGAATTCACCCACCTTCAGGCAAAAGAAGGTAAAATTCAATTGCATTTAAAACAACATTACATTTAAGATTTTATAGTACATTAAGTCTACCCAGCTCTTGGGTGGCTAGTCATAAAAATTTGCATGCTTTATGACTAATTTCAACTTATAATTAAAAGCAATTATAAAATAGCCAAAGACTTATTTAGTAAGTGTGCCACAGAACTTACTATTTCACATAGTTTTTATTGAACTAATGAGAAACTATCCCAGGGCAGCTCACTTCTTCTTCAACATTAGATAATAACTGTTTGTCCAAATTGTGTTTGAATTTTGTGTTCTTTTTTTTAGTACTAAAGACCTTTTCTAGTATTAAATGTCATTGAAACTGATGAACTTAGGTTGCTATAATTTGCTTGATTAAAGATAGAACATAAAGACAAAATGTAAAAATTTATAATTTAAAAAAATTTGTAAATTTTTTTTCTTTATTGAGGATACAAGATTTTCACAGTCTTTCAGACAGATTGAAAGAACAATTCCAAAAATGTAACCCAGAATGAATAGGTGTTTGAGTTGGCCAAAAATATTGTTTCTTACAATAAAACTTCATGTCCACTCGCTTTGAAGAATTCACTAAACATTTTTTTTACCCTTTTTTCTCACCACTTCATCTATCTCTAACAAGCTTCTCAAAATCCTCGTCTCTTACTGCCACAGATTTCCAATTTTCTGATACAACTTCAGTGGATATGTCTTTTGGAGGATGTTTCAGATTCTCTCTTTATTTTCCTCCCATTTAGTCTTTTTCATCATTTCTTAGTTTTGCTAGTAGTGTTTTGATAATGCTTTTCAAAAGAATTTATTTTTAAATGCTGTACAAATGGTACCCACATCGCACTGAGATATAATTTTCTGTGATAGCAACTGTAAAATTATGTTCAAAACTGGCTTCTAAATTATCCTTATACATGGAGAAATTTAAAATCATCAGTTGTGGAAATCACTAGATAAGAATTGTTCACACATCAGCACTGTATATCCAAACATGAAAATCAAATTCATAAAACAACAAGTTTTATGTACATATTTAACAAGTATTCTTTTTCTTTCCCCACCTTCTTTTCCTTCTCTTACTCTCTGTATTTTGATTTCCCTGGCACATCAAACACAAATAGCTTTAAAACCAATGTGTAGAATAATTTAATATGGTGTTATTAAGCTAGGAAATTTTAAAAGAAAATTATTTCATATCTATCCATCAACTACCGAAACAATACTGAAAATACTTCCCAAATTAAATATACATATGAGCAGTCAATTTAAAATTTAATAATGTAAGTATTTTATTTAAATTGTAACTATAAGAATATCTGAGCTGTATAATGTTTATTCCTTTCTTTTCTTTTACACTTGGGTGATTTCTAGTGCTTTGTTTCCTGTTGTTTAAAATTACTCAAATATGTCCTTACAGCTTTGTACAAAAGTTTGAAAGTTTATTGTTGCTGAACTTCCTCCAATTATCAGTGTCAAAAATACCTGCTGAAAAGCTTACTGAAGCCTTCAGCATGGGCTGGTCATTAAGCAATAAACTTCACATATGCCATGTTGATGAAAATATGCTTCTCATGAGAATAAAGTCTGTTCTCTTGTTCTTCTCTGCCTTTCAGATACCTAATTTCCAAATATACCTGGAAAGGGAAGAAAAACCAAATAGTTAAAAACAAAACTTTCCTTAAACTATTTTCTAGGAAGTGTGGTTCTTTTCCATTATTTACCTGACTTGACCTGTGACTCTTTCTCCATTAACATCAATAAAATATCTTATCTAAGGGACAAAAATAATTCTATGGATAATTTGCAACATCTATTGTCTCTGTAAAATATAATATGAGTACTTCATGATATACTCCTTGTACACACTTATTGATCAAATGATAAATATTTAATTAGAAAATATTATGTACTATGCATTACATTGAAACAGACCATCATATAAAGTGAAGAATATGAAAGTTCTTAGAATTCATCGAATTTAACCTTTAACATAACAGATGAGAAACATTTCATGGGCAATCGTGGTCTCAGAGCTCTGTTAGAACTCTTTATCAGGCTGCTAGAATAGGAAAATGTGGAACTGGAGTCAAGTGACAGCAGAAGAAGCTGGAGGAATTCCTTTGAGTAAACTAGACACTTAGATTAATACTTGAAATGGTTTCCATCCTTTTGTTTGTATGGAAAAGTCCTTGGTAATGATTCACAGGGATTTCTCAGATCACAGCTGCATTGCTGTGATAGCATGGTGGTTCTACCTGACTAATTCTCTCTAGAAGCAGGAATCTCTCCAGGGCCTGTGAACTCGAGTAGATGCATCATAAAAAGATCAAAGCTGAACAGAAATAAAATAAGATTTCATCAAAATTACCTAAAATAGGTTTCCTGTGAGTTGAAGGTGTAGATTAAACTTTATACTATATAAAGTATCTAAAAAGATGGAAATGGAGAGGAAAAAAAGAATTTGATGTGTAATTCAATCCACCTGCCATTATTAATTACTTTTGTTTATTTTAAAATTTAATTTTATTTTGCATGCTGGGGTTGAACCCATGGATTTTGTACTGAACTACATCCCTAGCCTTTTAATATCTTTCAAAATTTTGGGACAGGGTCTCACTAAGTTGCCCAGACTGGGCTTCAACTTGTAACCCATCTGCCTCAGTCTCCCAGAATGCTGGCATAACTGAATGTACAATCACACTGGATCGATTTTGAGCTTATTACATCTATTATTCATGTGCTTAATTTTGTTCTATCCTTTACAACATATGGAAGAGTTGTAGTAATTATTTAATGCCCTTATGTTCTGTCGTTTTAGACCTGTGTTAATTTACTTTCTCTTCATGATGAATCAGTTTCCTTCTGTTGTGCATTTATGGTAATTTTTGAGGGAATACCAAAAGCTGTTGACTTGACTTTTGGGGAGATGGCTGTTTTATTTTATATATTTGGGAGGGGTGGAACCAAAAATCAAACTCAGGACCTTGTGCTTGTCAGGCAGGCACTTGTGCTGCTGAGCTATATCCCTGGCCTGGTATGACTGTTTTATAATTTTTAGAATACTGTTACACTTAATTATGTGACCCATTAAGTTATTTGCAGTTATTAATTTAAATCTAAAATTATTGCCAGGAAAATCCCTTGAGAATCTAGGTAGGAGAAATGTATCACTATTTGCAGATGATGCAGGCGGCAAAGCCTGGCATACTGATGAAACTCATTAGAGGAAAGCAATTCCTCCAACACCATGACGTTGCCCACTGACATATGCCAGATTTTCAACTCCAGGATGATGGCTATTAAATTCTATCTCTAGTATTAGTTGGAAAGATGGTAAAAATATAAATACAAGATAGGGAAGCAATCAGAAAAAAAGTATCAGGTCACATTGTCTCAGCAAAAGTGCACCAAAGGAAAAATAAAGATATCGTTAGGGAAAGTATTTCCATGATTTCCTTCTATGGATCCCACTGTGTAAATCTATAATTCTGGGTAAGATGATCTAAAATGCCCTAATACCAGGTGGACTCATCTTTTTTGTATATCTTTTTGCTTCAGTTAATTTCCAAATTTTTGTTTCCCTTAGTAATCATTTTTACAGTATTTTTTGAAGCCTGCTCCTCTTGAACATTATGATGTCCAATATCTTAGGAAGAGTAAAACAATAGAATGGGCATTTATGTGAATATAAATAATAAACTATGTGCAGTTTTACAAGGCAGGCTAAAATTACAAGGGCCATCAATCCTTGTGTTTCAAAGCATAAAATGATAACCAGCTGGAGGTAGGAAAGATTTTCCCCTGTAGTGTAATATTGAACAATTGGACAGGTGCTTTATGAACAGTAATTTTTTTCTGGCCTTGCACCGAAGCATCCAGCCTAGGTCTTTATAAAATGCCAGTCTAATGGGCCATTGATCTTTTCAGCTAATGCAATTTGTAGATTCTTGCTTTTCCAGAAGTAATCAATAAGAATCTTTAGCCTACACTGAAAAAATAAAACCATACTACTGATTTACTAGAGAACCAATTTAGAAAACACATAGCCCATATCAAAAAATAAATGATTCTACAGTTACCAAAAATGTGATAAAAGAGTAATCGTTATATATAAAAATGTATTTATAGTGATAACATTGGTGATATTTACACTTCCATACATAACACCATCCCAAGGAGAAATGAAGGTACTTACATCTTCTAGGGAGAAATGTGCCTATCAGAATTCCATCATGTTTAACATAAGTTGTTATTCAAAATGAAAACAAAGGGTCTCATATGCCTGTTTCTTAGACTCTCTCTGAGATACCATCTTTTCTTATATTTACTTTTGGTTATATATGGGTGGATTTTAGCCTTTCCAGCTTTTTTGCTTTAAATTATCCTTGCAATGATTCACTGTGCAATTATAGTAGGTAATAAATTTGGTTGATTCAATATTTATTACCTGTCGAATTTATTTTTCTATGAAACTTAAAATACACATATTTACTCCAAAACCTATATGGGTGCTCTTATGGTTTAGATCTGAAACCCGCACCCCCCCAAGTCTCATGTGTTTAGAGATTTGGCTTTTGAAGCTGATTATATCATGGGGGGATTAATTCATTCATAAGTGTATAGCTGAATGAGCTGTTAGAAGGTGAGCCTGATTGGCACAGATTGTTAAGTCTGGGAGCATGACTTGAAAGGCTGCTAATCTTGCCCGAGACTCCTTTCTTCTCTTTCTCCCATTTGGCTACCACGGGTGAGCAGCTTTCTTCTGCTACACTCTCCACCATTTTCTTTTGGCCATGAAGTTTGCTAACCATGGAATGAGCCCTCTGAAATCTGTCTTCCACTCATCAATCCAGAAAGGTCAACATTGATACACAGCTCAGTGCAAGAGAGGCCAACTTAGCCCAAGATTCCACGAGCATGCAAACTAAAAATATATATATATAGTAGGACTTCCTCTCATCATTATGAAGAGCCATGAGACAAACTGTGACAGTCTTTCAGGTGCAACCCAGGATGACATATTCAGAAAGCACCCATGTTTTTCCTCTGGGTATAGTCTCAGCTCTAATGTGTTCTTCTAATTCTTTGCCAGAATTTCTGCCTGCAGATTTAGAAATAAACTTGGACACCTCCTTTTTCCATTTTAACCTGTTATCTCAAAGATAATTCTCCTGATTTAATCCTCTCAAACAATTTCTAGAATTCAGTGGGACCAGAGCCTAAATCTTTAATGACAATCAGAAATGGCTAGACACGTTGTTCTGTCTTTGTCACTTTATGACAGATACTTTAAGGGCTGTCACTCCTAGATTTAGCACATGTTTCATAGATGTCTTTGATATTTCATAAAATTAGAGTGGCTATATCCAATTTGTAGTTAAATTTTGCATTGTAGAGTAGTGTTATGCATTTCATTCATTTCTCCATTGCAACCTGCTACATTTCTGCCATGGGATACTGGTGGAGGAGATATGAAACAGAATTGTACAGCAACTTTGGAGGGAAGCCACTTTTGTTTAGATAGATATCTTATCTGAATTTGAGAGGTAATTTAGATGCTACAGTTTATTTATTTTTTAAAATTTTATTTAAAGGGGAAATATAAAGCAAAACAGAAAAAAGGGTAGAAACAATACAGAATTTCAAAAAAAAAAAAAACGAACAGTAAGAAATCACTAGTTGATACATTACATATTATCTTCCTGGATGTAGTTTTTCAAGTTACAAAATCAAGGCATACAAAATAGACATTCAGACAGTGAGGCTGCAAATAGCCCTGTTCTCTGATCCAACAAAAACTTAGCAACATAATTAACATTCCTACACTCTTAAATATACATGCAGTTATGTCCTTTAGAGCACCTACTTTTCCTCCTTTTGCTTTTTAAGTCCATTGTCTGTTTAGTTATATCATGTTTCAGGTTGCTCAGTACCTTGCTGATCTGTTTTGTTGTTGTTATTTACTTTTTAAAAATGTTTTCTTATTTATTATTATTTTTTATTTTATTTATTTATTTTATTTTGAAGATAGTAAAACACAGCAGAACAAGACAGGACAAAGCCAATTGAGGCAGTGCAGTGAAATTGGTACAGAACCTCACAGCAGGTTACCGGGATAACAGAAATAGGTACAATAGTATATCTGTTTTTCTTCACAATAGTTGTTCCTTCAATCAGGCAGAGCAATATCAAAGGAAATACTGAAATTACAAGAACAGAATATTGACTAGAGCAATACTATTGATCAAAACAGAGCAAAACAGAGATAAAAATATTTGCCCTCAAAGAGATAGCAGAATAAAATCCCCCTTATTTACTATATTGCATATAGTCAAACTCGCAAGACATGCTCAGATCTCAGGCTCTCACTTGCTGGGGGTGGAGGATAATGTTTGATTCTTAGCCCACGCCCCAGTAGGCTCACAGCCACCCACCAGAGGGGTGAACTGGCTGCCCGTTTTCCCAGCACTCCAAGGTCCAACACGGCACATCCGGGATCTCGGGAAAGGATGATACGGTCGCCCTGGGGCGGCCACTGCTTGCCAAGCCACAGCCACTTGCTAGAGCGGCGTGCTGGCGGCAGCCTGTTTTCCCAGCGCCCCCTAGATGCTACAATTTAAAGTGGATAAAAGTTTGGAAAAGAGGAAATTTATTTGTGTAATATTTAAATTCTTTTGTGTCACACCTTTAATGATTTGTTTCATTTGCTCATTTCTTGGTAACAGCTCATTGATAATACAAGTATAATATGTTTATCCAGACTTTAGAAGGCATAGTATTAATTTCATTGTTTAGAATTATGTTCTGATTTTGTTTTACTGTGTTAGTTTCATTAGTACATAATTCATCATAATTAAACCATGTTCTCTATGGATCATAATGAATGTTTGAGTTATGCAGTATGTATTCTATTATGGACAGAAATGTATTATAATTGTGCAAAAGTGGTAATATTTAGAGGGTCTATATCTAAAATAACTAATAGAATCTTTCCTCCCAAGTGCGTAAATCTCAATGTGAAATGCCCCACCTCCTAGAGAAAATTTTATCCTAGACCTGCTCTCTTTCTAGTTAATAGTCCATCTATCTCCAGGTCACTTAATTTGAGGGCCATATATTTATTCATTATTATAATTTCTTCATTTTTTCTTTATGTTATATGTTAGCCCCCATATCCAAATCCATATAAACATAATCCATTAATGGAATGTTTGTTTAGCTTCCTAGTTGGCCTTTATAACATATTACAGTCATAATATTACTAAGAATTAAGATGTACCTACATAGATTCCAGAGTACCAGTTAAAAAATTAATAAAATTAAAATAAAAATGGGACACCATGTAATGCTTTAATACATTTATACATTGTGTAACATGTATGTCAGATTAAACATTTCTATCCCCTCAAGCATTTTACATTTCTTTGTAGTGAAAACATTCAATATTTTTCTAGATTTTGAAGTGCTCAGTGAATTACTGTTTTTAATGCTACCCACACTATACTTTACATAGAATAATACTGAATCATTAATTAATAGTATGTAAAGAACTTTTAAACTCAAAATAATGAAGAAGTACAATAAATGCTGAAATAAATGGTCCTATATCCCAGTGGTATATTTAATAAAAAACTAAAGTGTCCAAGATTGGCAAGTGTGGAGTCAAAATGAGTTGCCTAACTTATCGATGGATGGTTGTATTTGTTTTTGTTTGAATGAATGTTTTAAATTTCTACAACTGTCCTGAGAAGTCTTCTTTTCAAAGATCACTGTGATTTTCAAATGTTTTACTTCTAAAAGTTTTCCATAAAAATTAAAATAAAAGCTATGTGGTATGAGTTTGTTTCATAATTATTTTAAAATGTTGAAAAATATCAAACTAATAAATATACACCAGTTGAGGTTTCATTAATTGTATTGTGCTTGTAAAAATATAATGCATAACCACCAAAGTTATTCTCTAGGAAAGAAAAAGCACAGTTAACTACCTTATATGCCACATGAAGCATTAAGCAACGAAGATAAAGGCACCAAGGACAAAACTTCTTTGTGAAAATATGTGGATACGGGCCAGGAATTTAGCTTGGTGGCGTAAGTGCCTGCCTGGCAAGCGTGAGATTGTGAGTTCGATTCCTGGTACAAAATAAAAAATAATAAAAAAAATGGGGATATAAAAAGGCACAGGTGTGAAGATGAGGCAAGAGAATTCAATGTTGCTCAGGAATTGGAGGCCAAGAAGAAAGAAATATGAGTAAGGGGTAGAAAATAAACAAGAGATAGAAAAATCCAATGAATAAATTGAGAAAAAGGTTAATAAATTCAGATAATAAGCACGAAGTTGTGCTTGACACAATTTGCAACATACTGTCTTATAATTGAATGCCATCGATGGAATAAATGTCAGACACATCAGAAAATCTAAGTGCATCAAAGTTGTTTTTAATGTATTAACTTCTTCAATTGCTTAAGGTAAGACCTCATGTGACACCATCATAAAACTAAGTTAGAAAGGGATATTCCAATGAACAAACAATGCTATTGACTCAGCATAAAATACACTCAATAAAAATGTTCTGCAGTAACATTCTATGTAAAAGTTTATAGGAACAATTAATAAAATGAAATTGATGTAACATTTTATGTACTCATGCATTTTACATATTCTAAGACAATGTAAAGGCATTGATACATGGAAGTAACTGACATTTTACAATGAAAATAATTGCTAAAGTTCCCCCATGTTACCTTAGAATATAAGCAAAACAAATCATCTTTAATTGGCCATTATATTATAGTCATTATTTTATTAGGATTAATAAAATATTTTATTTTGGAATGCTTATGTAGTTATTACAGAGTACTGCTATCATAAGGAAAAAAAACACCTGATTCTTCTATTGACTATAAAATCTCTTACCTCGGCAATTTGAAATAAGCTGATATTGCTTTTTCAGTAGCATTTGCAATTTTCTGGGTGACTTCTTAACAATTACCAAACCTATATACTATATGGGAGTTGTACGAATTGAAAAGCAGATTATTTTGCTTTATTTTTTATCAATATGGGAAAAGAAATCTATATATTAAATTTTTTGCTTGCAAAATTAGTAGTCTTCTCATCGGTATTGTGTGGTTCATGTACATACCTAAAAAGTTTTAAAAATAATTAAAACTTCCTGTAGAGTTTAAGTCTATTTACTTAAAACTTGATAGTAATGTAAGACAATTTATGTGTCTTATCACAGAATTTCTTGATTTCTTCTCTGGTGCATTTACTATAAAAATATTTATTGCTTCTTATTTGTGGTCATGTGTACCCAAACTGTTTCTTGTCACACATATCAAATCGAATTTAAAATATGCATTCCTGTAAGACCAACAATATCATTTCCACTATCAAAAATTATGAATTCATGTGACCAATCCATTTGAAATATTTTATACCAATGGACTTCTAGTGTTTATAAGTAATTTAATAGCATTATTTTGTTAAATATATATTCCTAATTGGAGAATCAATTATTTATGTCTTGCAAAATGTAAGGAAAATAAGTGCCAAGGGCTAAGAAAATAACTGTTAGAAGATAAGGTAACATACCGAAAGTTACACAGTCAGTAAATGATTGAGCACAAATTTGAGTTTATATCTTTTAGCATCAAGTTTAAAAATTTCCCCTATTTAACTTACATCTTTTTCTATTATTTTATAATTACACAAATATAGTCAAATAATAGACATGTATTTTTCTTTTATAACATGTAAAATGCCCTGTTTATTTACTCATATAGACAACTAAATATATTTTGCCATGTCATAAAAATTTTTAAAAAATAAAACATCTATAAAAATTACTGAAAATTTTAAAGACACAGTGATAACATCAAATGTTGGTGGGCAGGCAGAAAAAAACTGGTAATTCTCATGCTTTAGCAGTAGGAATATAAAATGATATAACCACTCTGGAAAACAGTTTAGCACTTCCTTATGAAACTAGCCACATGCCATTTGACCTATGAATAACAGTTTTTGGCATTTATCTCAGATATAGGTATCATAAATAATATATAGACATCTGAGATAAATAAATATTTATAACAGTTTTGTTTGTTATACATCCAAACTGAAAACAATCTGAGTGTGTTTCAAAACATGAATGGTTAAGGAGACCTTGATATTATATAATATTATGAATGGGCAATAGAAGTGAATTATTGCTACACACAGCAACCCAATGCACTCACAAAGGAATAATGCTAACTGAAATACAAATAACCCTAAAATAGTTGGAATGGATGGGTAGGTGGGGAACAAGAAGCATGAAGGAAACTTGGAGTGATAAAGTATTTTGTATCTTGATTGTGGTGTTGGTTTCACAGATTGATACTGGTATAGAATTTCATAGATCACATCATTCACATGTAATTGAATGTGTTTGAAACTGGTGAGATTTAACTAAAAACTGTAGATTATACTAATTTTCATTTCTTGGATTTGATGTTATACTATTATAAGTATAAATAATATTTCTGTTGAGGAAAACTAGGTAAAGGATATTTAGTGCCTCTTCATAATTATTTTTAATCTTTTCTGAACCTATAATTATTTAAAAGTAGCCAGGCATGGTAATGCATGTTTTTCCTTCCAACTCTTAGGAAGATCACAAATTTGAGACAAGGCTGGGTAACTGCCTCCTTAAAAATACCCTATCTTAAAATAAAAGTTAAAATTCAAATAAAGCTGGGTAAGTAGCTCAGTGTGAAGCCCTTGAGTTCATCCCAAGCCCAAAAAAAGGGCAAAGTACAGTTTTTTAAAAAAAGGCTTAACAAAATTACAAAGCAATTGTACCCCTGTGTATGAGAAATGGTGGAAGCTTCAGGGGTAGAAAAAGTACTTGATAACACTAGTTCCAAGAAGCCACTGTCATAGCTACCTCAGAATGAAAAGGTTGCCTGTTATGTCCCTTAGTCACATTTTCCAAATGACTGTACAGTGATTTATTTTGATCTCACTTCTTCAGTATTCACTTGTTCTCTAGACATGAACTTTGGTGTATACGGGTAGCTTCTACTGAAAAAATGACAGCTAAGAAGTTGTATTTCAATTTCTTATCAATTTATTTGCTGTGGGTCATTCCTTACACACCATAACCCACATTCTGTGCCCTCTTTCAAGTCAGGATGGAAAGCATATATCTCTCTACTTTTCTCCAAAGTAATTACTAAGCAATTCTGAAACAATCTCAGGGAACATAGGTAGGGGAGTGGGGAAGTGTGACAGCAAATGAACAGGTCTCTTCCAGAGTGTTTTCCTGAGCCAATTAGTTCTCTAGGTAACTGGGTCTCCATTGAACTCAGAGTTGTTGAAAGAGAGCATTAAGCATTACTCAGAAATTTCCTTCTGAAGGTGAAACAAGAATGTCAAGTTATTTTTTCTGGTTGTTAATTTCCACTTAGTGTCAGACCAGAATATAATCTGCAGAATGTTCATAAGTAGTGTGTCATATTGTGCTCCCTTTCCAAGAGAAATATGTTAAATATAGCTATAAGGTGCCTTTATTTGAATATGTGTGATATATTAAGTCCTTATTATGCATCATCACTGTGCTGGATATTAGGGACATAAATGTAAAGATTCATTGTGCTATCCAAGATTTTCATAATCAGAAAAATTGGCTACAAAGCAGTTAATGTTCAATATAAAGTACTGTCTACAATCTGACAAGTATGTGCTGCAATATGCCTCAGGAAGAGTTCACATAAAGGGTAAAACCTAAACTAATAATTAAGTTAGAGTTTGCCCTCAAATTCAGGGTTAGGGTAGGTGAGATAACTGCGTTGTAGTCAGAGGTAAGAAAGGAGACACACAGAGGTGAGGAATGCTGATTTATTCAGCATCAGCATAGGCTAGGATGTGTGTGGGAGAAAGGTGGATTAGATTGAACAGATAGGCAGCAGCTGAGTCATGTTGAGTCTATAGAATTTTTACATCAGAAAATTTACTTGATCTCACTTGCATTTCAGAAACAGCACTCTGGAGGCAGTGTTTGTGAAAGATAAATGGTAGAAAGTCAAATTGGAAGTTAGAGGGTCTATTTTCTTGGCTATTGCAATAATCTGCCAGCAAAAGATAACACAAGATGGCAGAGTGTGTGAAGAGAGAGGCCCAGGTGTGGGTAGTGATTGTCCACGTTGATTAAGATCACGCACTTGAGAAGCATATTGCTTCAGTGATATGCTCTGTCTTTTTAATTCTCTGTTTTCTCATTCATAAAGTGGAGATTATCCTACTTAACCCTATAGGGTTGTAGAAAAAATGAGCAAGATAGCAAATGTAAAGTAGCTAATATAATACAGAGGACACAACATAGCTCCAATAATTAGTTTTTATGTGGTAGTACACAATCTTGTTTTGCATTTGACTAGAGAGGGAGAATGAAGCATTACCTATGAAAAAATGAGGTAGATTTGTCTGTGGATATGTGGAGTACATAAAACAACCTTAAGGCATTTGCTTGAAGAGAACTTATTCCTCCATTCCTCATCCTCCATAGAGAAAAAGGGATTTCCATTCATTAGAGAATTAGGTTAAAAAGACAGATCAACCATTTTTCCTTCTGTATACATGAAGTAGAGAAATGGGAGTTCAAAAAGATTCTTTTTTGTCTTCCCTTCCCTATCCTCCACCATCCAACTCTTCTTGTTCACCTGTGCTTGACTTATCACTGTTTCTATGTTTTCATCAGATCCCCTCAGAGCAGGCCTTCAGCATTTTCACAGTAGGGAGGCCTGGAAGCTCTGGCTGTTGCTCCACCAGAAACTAAGAGAGTTAATTGAATTCAAGGTGAGAAAATAAGAAGTCCAGATTAACCTCAGGCCCACGTTTCTCTCACATGCTGTCTTTACCAGTAACATCATTGAGAGGTTGAGTCTTAACTAACTAACTCCCAGGGCTCTCTCCTTGGATCTTTTCTGCAGAAAACAGAGAAATAAACTGTGATTCTATCAACTGAAATTCTATCATATTTCAAAGTCAGCAGTGCAAACATGAGAAATGAAGAAGTTGTGGAAGGGAATGAAATTACCCGAAGAATTTTAGGGACTCAAAAGAGAAGAGGAAAATGAGAGCATTTGGTTCTTAAAATATAGACAAATGTTACAAATATTTGATGGAGGAGTGCCAGGGTGATGCCAGAGCTGGACACCAAGATCAATCTTCTGATATCACAGTCAGTAAAAATTGTTCCTGCTTACACAGAAACAGAAATCAAATGGCACTGGCATGCTGTGCTGTTGGAAAGTCTCTCCTGGCATCACACACCACCACATTATTCTGCTGCACATTCCAAGAGAATGGATCAAGTAGAGAGGAGAGACAATGTGGCAACAATTTATTACCTCTGCATTCAGAGTGGTGAAAGGGGGACTATCAGGATACTTTAGCACCTCATGAGCAGGAGCATTCAGCTGTAGAGTGTTACTGACTCATTCAGAAGTGTTGATCTCTGTACTCATGTAAACCTGAGAGCCACACAGGCAAAATTAAATTTGCTATAACATCAGATTCTGAATGGTACTCATTCTTTCATTAGAGAAATATGACAAAGACAGATGACCATGGAAATGAAAATTACAGCCATATAGAACATGTTTTCAAGGGAAAAAATACAACTGTCCAAAAAAAATTAACAGTAAAAATTGAGTCTTAGTTGCTTTTACTTTTGTTGCTGACTCAACATGCAAATTTAAAGAGGAAAAGGTTTATTTAGCTTACAGTTTGCAAAGGTTTCAGTCTGTAATCAGCTGGCTCTAAGGCAAAGTGACACATGACAGAGAAGCAACAGGTTGTGGCTGCAGGAGACAGCAAAAGCAACAAGAGCATAAAGGGAGGTGAGAGAGAACACGCTCTTTTCCCTCCTTTATATTGTAAGAAGGCTACCTGCCTCAGGATGGGTGTAGTAGTCATGCCCATAATCCCAGCATTGGACCATGAATCAATCACAAACTCTAGAAGCCTGCCCCCACTACTGCATAAGGCTTTGGAGGGACATCTAGATACAAAATGTAACAAATGGGTTTATTTTAGAATTGATATGATTATGAAGTCCTGTGATACTGTGTAGTTATATCATATGCACGTAACATTTGTCAACATACTTTGCAATAGGCCAGGTTACTAGAAACACTAAACCAGGGCAAATGACATGCTAACATAGAAATCAATGAGGAAGCACTTCTTCAAAAAACAAACCTTGTTTATTGTGAGAAGTAAATAAATTTTGAAGTACTTTATTGACAGACATAAAGTTGGAAGATTGGTCAAAAACAAAGTTACCAACCTAATAGGATGGCTCTGAGAATTAGAAAGAGATCAGTAATGCTCCCCAGTGTAAATTTTTCCTTTTCACATACACTCTCCAAAAGATCTGGTTTATCATTTGCTCAGGACATATCTATTTTTATGCAATCTGGGACATTAAAAAGAGTCAAATATATTTTCAGTTTCCACAGCAGTTTATGTTCTCTTTTGTTATATGTAATCGTGGCATAAAGACTTGCTGAATACTAGAAATGTCATAATCAATCCAAACAAATTACTCTGATCACTCAAATCCTTTGAATAGGTACTATTTCCCTCATTGCAGATGAGGTAATGAAGATTCAAGACATCAAACAACTTACTGAAGGTTTTATACATAATAAAGGGTGAAGTAATTACTTCATCGATGTGGCTTTAACATTGATGAGCTTTCTTTCTCACTTCTATCTCAGGCAAATTACAGTAACTATCATTTGTGTCAAAGTTTAAAAATAACTTATTCAAAACACATAGAAAAGTGTAGAACAATACCAGTCAGTGGTGAGTAAGCAGAATTGCTGCCTTGATGTCAGAAAATTCCCCCAAACTCTCAAGCATGCACTTCGACTAAAATCTGTCTATACTACTAATCTCTGTTAGTTCATCAAAAAGAACAGGTTGTGCTTTCATTGTTTGATAATTTTTTCATGCCTATATCTTGTAATCTGAGCAACTACTTTGAAGACAACAATATGCTATATCTTAACCCTTGTCAATATCCTATTACTTTGTTTTGAAATTCTGTATCTTTATTTTTATTTTTTTTTTCATTTTAAAATGAAAAAGAGATAACATTAAAAAAAGAAAACCTGACTGATGGAACCCAAACAGGTTAAGAACCCTCAGAAAAATTCTGTAGGCAGGAAAAAAAGAATAAATAAACATAAATACAACAAATGAATTTATGTCAGTTAAAGGAGCAAGGTGTAGATGGCCTGGTCCACTCTGATTAATAATTATCAATGCTGGAAAAGATGAAAATCTATGAGAGTTTTCACTCCTGGACATAAAATGATTATGCAAGAATTCTGGAGGCTGTGGTGAGCATTCTATGTGAAGTCCGTTTGAAATTCACATGTGCCTGCTAAGTCGCAGTGACTATTTTATGTGGCCCATGTCCTGCCATTTCCTGTTGATAGCAGGGTGTCTCAGGTCCAAGACCAAAGGAAGTAGACGATGTTGAGAATCTGCTAAAGAGATAAGAAATTAATAACACCAGCTCCCCACCCCTTTTAAAACAGCGTTTGTTCTCTTCGGATTTTTTTGAGTGTGATGGAGACATTCAGTCAGTAATTTTTCAGCCTTTTGTTTCAGGAGGATGTAATGAATCTTAATTAGTGAAGAAGATAGCTTTTCACTTAAGGAGAAGAAAACATGGAAAACAGGAACATCAGTGTGTGCAGCTGATAATGTTATTAATGCTGAATTGATGGGCAATGCTCTTTGCCCCGTGCTGTTGTGTAACATAAAAATAAGAATAAAACCTCTAAGCCAGCACTAACAGATTGTGAGACAAAGGAGTTGAAATGTCACTAATATTGATACACAGATTTTTCTAGATCACAGGTACTTAAAACACTGTCGCTTTTAATCAGCTATAGCTTATGATGACACATTTTCAACAATGTTTGCACTGGCTACTCAACACTGCAACCATCCTTTTTGTACTAGAGAACTGATAGGGACTGCCAGAGACAAGGATTTCTTTCATCCCCTCACTCTCATTGCAGTAATTTAATTATGTTGAAATTTCTCTGCATTCACTGTGTGGGAGAATTTGGAGGGGATAGAAATTATGAAGGTAAGTTATGTCATGACTCAAAGGAAGGAGACTTTTTCTCTACCAGCTAATTTAGGGGCTCTGTTTATGTGTGTAAAAAAATTGATTTTGGTATCTTGGGTCTAAAAGTTGATTTTGATTTTGCATTTTAAGGATTCTGCAAATAGTGGATAGGAATCTATTTTCTTTTGTTATTGTCAAAATATATTATTTGTCCTGACAATTCTTGAGGATCATGGCAGCTCTTTACAAAACCACCTTTGCTAAAGGTGTTTTCCCTCAGGGAACAGGTCACATGCATAAATCACTTGAATCATTTGAACAAAAGTTACCACAAAGTATGTACAGCTTTGATTTAGTGCACTGATATAAATGCACCTGCACACGGTATTTGTGAGTTATAAGTGATATTGGCTTTCAGTGATGCTATCTGAGGAAACTAGTCATTTTCTGTGCTTTTGTAGCCTCCATAATGAGTGACTGGGGAGTAATCTTAACAAGACTTTTGAATGTTCCTGGTTAGATTCATAAAGGATAATATTCCATTGCTTTCTTGTCCAGGCAGCCTGACAAAATAGCTTATGCCCTCTGGCATATGTCACTGCTATTATCTGACTAGAAAATTTCAACTTGAGTATTTTCTTTTATCTGTAAGAGGCTGAGGATTCCTAGCTACCTCCCATATGCCATTTTCTACCCTACAAACTTCAGTGGATGGTGTCTGGAGAGAAAAGGGTGGTAAATTTTTCTCATGTGGAATAGGAAGGTAATGATATGTGTGAACTAGGAGATAATGATAAAATCTGCTTGATAATTCTTTATAATCTCTCTACTCTGCAATGTTCTGTTAAATTAGCAGGGTAGAATCTACTCTCCAGAACCAGGAAATTAATCTCAAACTAAAATTCTAGACTAGTGGTTTTAAACTATAGTTCAAAATCCACTGGTGAGACAAGAAAATCTTGATATTAGACAGTGATTAGACAGTGATT
The DNA here is from genome assembly GCA_004027455.1 of Hydrochoerus hydrochaeris. Taxonomy (NCBI): domain Eukaryota; kingdom Metazoa; phylum Chordata; class Mammalia; order Rodentia; family Hydrochaeridae; genus Hydrochoerus; species Hydrochoerus hydrochaeris. The sequence continues at coordinate 260,019 of PVLA01002167.1, forward strand.
CAGAAACACAAGCCTTTTTTCCTGAGTTATTATACATAAATATTTCACAATTTCATTGAGGTCTACTTGATGTTAAAACTAAGGGTAAACTCCTTTCAGTACAAAAGCTTAGTGTACATAAAGTGATATAAACTCATCCATAGAATTTGGTAAGTTAGTTAAATGGAATCTAGTATCCCATTAAAATGAATAATTGCCAAGTTAACACTACACATGTTCATGCGTGGTTGGAATCCTTATGATTTTCTGTAAATTATCAGAATTTCTTTGACTTAGTTGTGATGTTTTCATAAGCTACTAGCTTTTGCTTCAGAATAATCAAGTACATTTGATTTACTTCTTGTTTATTGAATTTTGAGAAAGACAAATGCAATCATGTCAAGGTCAGATGATAGTACATTTTTATAGAACATAACTCAAAACAGTATCTTTATAAGAAGAGAAAACAGGATAAGATACCCTAAGATGTTACAAGGCAATGACAGAGACAGATTGGAAGTTGAAATCTGCAATCAAAAGTATACAATCAGCTGCGGGAATCTACCAGAAAGCTGAGAAGACACCAGAAAGATCATCTCTCAGGACCCTATGGCTTTGATTCCAGATTTCTACTGTTCTATTCTGGGAAAGAACAAACTTCTACTGTCTTTAACCACCCAGTATATGGTAAATTGTCATGACAGCCATAGAAAACTAATACAGGCTGATTAACAGTTAGTGAGCCAATATTCCATTCAATAGGACAAAATCTGAAAAACAAGTATAAAAGTAACTGGAATTAATTTGTAGTACTCAACTGTCACATAATTATAGCTGTGTGTTTTAGCTATTAATAGTTTTAATAGGTGAATTCCCAGTCATAGGAAGTTTTCTTAAACTAGAAGTTGCCAAGCTATGACTCATTGGTCAAATCCTAAAGGCCCTTACATTTTTAAATAAAGTTATTCTTTCTAGTGGAAACCTATTTGGTTACATGCCATCTCTGGATGATTTTGTGCTATAGCAGTGTAGGTGAACAGCTGTCACAGAGGTTCTATTGCTCATAAAGCCTGCAATATATAACATCAGGACCTGTTGCGAAAAGTTTGCAAACTTATTGTAGACTATAAAATTTGCTCTGTACATTAGCTTTTCTTGTTCTTTTTTATAAAATACATAATTTATATGTTCTGCTTGCCATGAATTTCCAGCAACTTCCTTTTCCACCATAATTTGAGCTTTATTACAACTCAAAGTGAGAATTGGAGTGAATGGCTGGGGCATGTCTATGTTTCACTCTATATAAGTTCAATAATTAAGAGTTTAAATCCACTGATTGAAATATATTCTTAGTAATACTGATGACTAAAATGTGGGCTACAGTAATACATTTTTATTGTTTCTGCATTTACTAATAAAACTTTATATGATAATGACTCATGAGAGTTTAGCAAGTGTCTAAATACCACATTTTCCTACTGAGAATCATTTTTCTTTAAAGCAATTTTTCAAGCTATTGATTCCCATATCTAATACTACTGAATGAATTAAACAAAGTAGCAAAGTAAAAGTAATGACCCCAAACTCAAGGGTAAATTTACAAAGCTCTTAAAAGGAAAGCATTGGTGATATAATCATTGAGGGAGAAGATTTATCTGGGCCACCTTTGTGGTTGATGGTCTGCTAAGCTTCTCTTTGCTAAAATGCCTGGCATTAACTTTCTTACTGTGAGATTATTCTTTCTAACACCTAAGAGAGTGAAAATTGTAGGTTGAGATGGGCCTGTTTCTAGATAGAAATAGAAATTTTCCTTATTTCAATATCATGAATAACATGTGGAACAATTACAAGTGATGATTTTCAAAAAGTAGAAATTCCATTTGATTCAGTTATATAACCTTTGGATATCTTCTGAAAAGAGTTAAAGTCATCATATTATAGTGATACATGCATAGACTGTGGTCATTTCCTTCAGAAAGAAAAGCAGCAATTAAAATGGCTAATTTAAATGAACATTTAAAAGAAATTAAGTATCATAAAAATAAAAAATAGGAAGAGATATCTGATTGCTAGCATAGGATAGAATTGGAAATTTAAACAGGAAAGTCAGTAAGTACTTCACTGTGAAGGTAAGAGTTAAAAAAGGTTTGACAGACATTTAATCAGCATAATTTTCAAGACATTTATGTGCCCATAGCTCCTTAAGTCTAACTCAACCCAGTAATTCATAAAAGCAGTACTTGTTTTCATAACATGAGAAAACTCACATAGAATCCTCCAACAAAAAGAACTTCTATGTGATTTTGTCATGGAAAACATCAGCAATTAGAGAATTTTGACAATATTGGAGATATAATTCAAAGGAGAGGTGTTCTTCTGCTAGAATTGGAGACTTCAGACCTTGTCCCCATATCCACCAATGCAGCCTTCCATTACACATTTAAACCACCAAGCAAACAAAAAAAAATACAAGCTAAAACAATGTGATTTGATTATTATGCTAATATAGCTTCAAGAGGAGTCATAAATATTAAATAAAGCAAAAGAATGGGAAGTAGAGACCAAGATAGTACTTTTGTGAATATTACATTTAATTTAGACCATGTTATTATATAGGAAAACCATACAGCCTGAATTATACAGACAATCAGGGATAAAGTGTAAAAGATATAAAAGGCAGTCTGTAGCTACATTTGAGGTAAGAGAAAACATGCTCAGAAAGCTGGTTTTAAAACAGTTTATCTCAGGTTTACACACAAAAAAGTCTGCTAAGACAGCAGAGGAAATGAAGATTGGTGTAGTTCCCTGAGGATGCTGAAGTTAAGAATAGGCATGTGTAGGAATAATTTTGGAAGGAAAATAATTTTGAATTGGAGTGTAGAATAAAACAAAAATAATTGGAAGAATATTGTTATCTTAGTACATTCAGAAATGTACCATATTTACCAAAATTCAACATCTATGGTTTTATTTTTATGAAACTCTATGAAAGGAAAACAGCAAAAGTACAGAAGTATGTCTATTTCCATCTGTCCAGCAATGCAAAGTTTAATTGATAAATATTAAAATTTGAAAAGTAAGACAGGCAATATAAACTGACAATCAAGGAATAGATGAAAAGGAATGAATACAATCTCTTAAACTTCATGAAGTACACTGGGTACATTAGCAGCTTATGAATCCAACAAAGTTACTGAAACATTGAATGTGGTATAGTTTTGATTTAAAAATGAAGTGAGGAATAAAAATAAATCAAATACTTGCAAAATAAGGAGAACTCTACCTATCAAACAGGAATTGAACAGTGATACTCGATAAACTAAATTTAAGGCTAATATAGGGTAAAGATGCCACAATGATTAATTGTTTAAAAGTGTCACAGCATCCCTGAAAACCAGTTAGATCTCCAGAGAGATCAATTAAGGATGTTTGAAGAGTTTTCTTCATAGAATAATAAAAGTAACAAAAAATTTAGATAAGAGGGATTTTGAAGAAAACAGAAGAACACAATGAAGGTTATTATGTTGTGTTGTATTACAAGGGTTTAAATGCTGACTTTTAACTTGCTGAGAAAGCTCACTCAAGTAAGCATAATCACTGCCTTTCCCTTCAAATCAACACTTGGGAGATTCATAGGAAACTGAAAATACCAGTTATCTGGTTCCTTAAGCCTGTTTTTTAAATCTCCTTTCTTCTTTTACTGTCACCTTTTCCTCTTCCTTTCTTAGGCTGCCCTCCGTGTTGTTTTCAAAACAAACTTTTGACAGGCCCCTTAGTCATCCAGGAACTCTTACTGAGGCTCTTCCAGACTTGGAAGCTGCCCAGACTTGTGAGTTGCCCACATAAAATCAGACACCATCTCTGAGGCCCGCAGAGACTGGGAGCCTGGCCCAGTGACTCACAGTCATCTGGGAACCCTTGGTGAGGCCTGCTAGGACAGGGACTCTATGCCTATCCACACCCGGACACCCTCTCTGAGGCCCAGAGACTGGGAACCTGTGCTCAGCAACCTGTAATCATCCAGGAACCCTCAGTGAAGCCCAAGGTGGGGGATGGCTGTCTGACGAGAGATCTGGAATCAACAACAGCCCTCAGTGAGGCCCACTCCTGGACAGCCTACCAAAATGGGAAGCAATGAGGACTTGGCATCTGGCTGATTCAGAGGAACACAGGAAAAAGCCAAAATTAAAGAACAAAATGGAATCTCAGACTTCTAGTCCATCCAGCTCAAGTGCAGGAGATACAGACATGGATGAATTTGGAAATTATATGCCTGAAATATCTGAAAGGATGTCAAAGAAAGAAAAGAAACAACTCAGGCCAGATATTTAGCTGAATGGCATAAGCATCTGCCTGACAAGTGCAAAGTCATGAGTTCAATCCCTGGTACAAAAAAAAAAAAAAAAAAAAAAAAAAAAAAAAAAAAAAAAAAAAAAAAAAAAAAAAAAAAAAAAAAAAAAAAAAAAAAAAAAAAAAAAAAAAAAAAAAAAAAAAAAAAAAAAAAAAAAAAAAAAAAAAAAAAAAAAAAAAAAAAAAAAAAAAAAAAAAAAAAAAAAAAAAGAAAAGAAAAGAAAAGAAAAGAAAAGAAAAGAAAAAAGAGCAATTCCAAGAAACTGTAAATGAAATCAGACAAAATCACTGAGGTAAAGACAGAAATGATACACATAATGAAAGAACTGGTGAGTATATCCAAAGAAGACACAGAAAAAAATTGAGGATCATAGAAAAGTGATTGAAACCTTGAGTGAACAATACAGGAAACAATTAGAACACATGAAACAGACTCAAGGAGATATTCAAGAAACCAAAAATTCCATTGAAAGCTGGAAAAACCACATAAATGAAACTGAAGATAGACTCTCAGACCTCAAAGACCTGATTGTGACTAGTGCTCATGAAATGAAACAGCCTTTAAAAATAACAAGGAATCAGGAAATAATTCAACAGCAGCAAGATGATACAAAGAAAATCAATATGAGACTAATAGGTATCAACAAAAAAGAGACAACTCAAATGACATAAAAAAAATTTGCTGAAAGTTTCCCCAAAATGGGAAAAGAACCTGACATTCAGATAAGCGTGGCAAATAGAGCTCCAATTAGCCATAACCAAAATAAATCTGCACCTCAATATATAACAATCAAGATCCCAGAAATTCAGCATAACAGAATATCAAAAGCCAAAAAAGAAATGAAAGATCCCCTATAAAGGAAAGCCTGTTGGAATCAAGGCAGACTTCTCAACACAAGCCACTAAGTCAAGAAGAGCATGGAGTGAAGTATTTCAAGTATTGAAAGAAAACAACTTCCAGCCCAGATTGGAGTACCCCACAAAACTATCTTTAAAAATTAATGCAGAAATAATATACTTCCATGACAAAGAATAACTGAAGAACTTTATGAGAACCCAAACAAACCTATAAAGAGTACTGAAAGGTATTCTAGATGGAGATAGAAATTACCACAATTCCAAGAACAACAACAGAAAGAACAAACAACCAACAAGTAGGACATGTGATTAAACAGAGGTATAACAGTAAAAACCAACAACAGAAAGATAAAATCAGCATGGTACTGAAAAAAAAAACAAAAACAGATCTGAAGATCAATGGAATGGGTTAGAAGATACAACCAGAATTACAAAACACATAGCCACCTCATTTTTGACAAAGGGTCACAGTTGTTCACTGGAAGAAAGACAGCTTCTTTAGCAAATGGTGTTGGAAAAACTGGTTTTTATATGCTAAAAACTAAAACTAGATCCAAATCTGTCACCATGCACTAAAGTCAAAATTGATCAAAGATCTAAATATTAAATGGAAACACTAAATCTGCTGGAAGACAAAGTAGGTAGAATTCTTGAAGACATAAAGGTAGGTAGAGAGTTCATTCAAACTGTATGGGAAATGCTTCCCAGAATTAACAACTGGGATCTGATCATATTCAAAAATTTTGGTATGTCAAAAAAAAAAATCTGTAACAGAGTGAAAAGAAAACCCACAAATTGGGAAAAAAATCTTAGCCAACTGCCCCTCAGACAAAGGACTACTATCTAGAACACATAAAATATTAAAAAAAGATCAAGCCCCCAGATTTAAAAGACCCAAAACAAAAATGGGCAAATGGGCATCTGAAATGAATACATGCTTCTCAGATGAAGAAATACAAATGGCAAATAAATATATGGAAAAATTTTCAGCATCATTGGTCATTAGAAAAATGTATATTAAAATGATGCTGAGATTCATCTCACTCCAAAAATAATGGCCAAGATTAGGAAATCAACCAGTAACAAATGCTGGAGGGGCTGTCTGGAGAAAGGAACTATTCTTCACTGTTAGTGGGAGTGTAGGATGGTGCAATCACTGTGTAGATCAGTGTGGAGGTTCCTCAGAAATCTAGGATTAGTGGTCCCATTTGACTCAACTTTTCCACTTCTGGGCATTTTTCCAGAAAAATTGAAAACATTATAACACAGAGATATATGTGCACCCATGTTTATGGCAGCACAATTTATAATAGCCAAATCTTGTAAATAACACAATTGACCATCAACTGAGGAATGGATAAAAATGATGTGGAAGTTTAAAGATCCAAAACCTACAGTAGACATTATGAAAGGGTAAAAAACTGCACAAATGGAAAAAATAAGTTGGGTAAGGTAAAAGAGAAAAGAAGGGAGGGAAAAAGATAAGACAAATTTGTTTATATATATATCAAGCTAAGATGTTTATACTACTAATTCTATTAGTTTTTGGAAAAGATCAGTTCATACAATTAGATTCATACAATTAGATCAATTTTGCATGTCTATATCTGATAATCTCATGATGAGGCAGTGATAGTTGTCTTTTTCTTAATTTGTATTTTATTTATACTCTGCATGGATGAATAGATGATAGACATATAGAAATTCTGAATAATCTAATTTTTTTCCTGGTTACTCAAATTGGACATATGTTTGCCAAATTGAAATGTAAATTGTTCTTTTAATTGTGTGTTTTGGTTAGGAGGAATATTTTGATGAGATCAGTCTTTTGTTTTGTTGATAGTTGGCTCTTTCTACCTTTAATTGAAAAAAAAGTATTTCCCCTGTTCCAAAGCCATGAGGGTAGTCTCTTATGCTTTTTAAGAAAATTTTTTTTATCTCATATTACAAATTTAACCTTATATTATATATGAATTCTATTTTTATCTATTTTCTGTAAGAAAAGTCCAGATGTTTTTCCACATAGATAGCTATGTTTCCAGAATCACTTAATGAAATTGTTTATCTTTTCTTACAGTGTTGTGATGACATCTTTGTCATAAATTCAGTGATAGACATAAATTTATGTTATTCATGTATTTTATGTTCTGTGTTCCTTGTGCTCACACTTGAATAATTATCACTACTTTTGTCTATTTTATTTTTTAACTAAATTTGAAATCTGTGATTACAGATCTTTGTTCTAGTTAAGTTCTTCATTTCTGAGACACAATATATGACACCCAAGATTTAAAGTAGGAGAGACTTATTAGGATATCCAGTAGTTACTGCCCATGGGTGTTTGGCTCCAGGACACAGTGGGATGGCAAAGGGAGGTAATGAAGGAAAAACTGCTATATCTTGTGGGCTGGGAAGCAGAGATAAGGGAGGAACCAGAGAGAGACCTACATCTCCTGACCAATGAGTTGCAAGGTCTCTATAGTCCAATCATTTTCAAAAGCCCCATCCATGAGCTCTGAAGCCTCAGGGACATTCTCAGTATGAACTATTTCTGCCTTCTCTCTGTGTTCTTCCCTGCCAAAATTTCTCTGAGTTTTTGCATGTTTATACACATTTTGGAATTAGATTGCCAGCAAGTAGATCTACTTACAAATAAATGATAAACATCATTTAATAATATTAAATTATTCTATCCCTGATAATATATTTATAGTTTGCTTAACCATGTTTAAATTTATTTCAACATACTTTGTAATTACTCTGTAAAATTATTTTCATTTTTGTTATTTCTAAATTTGGAATTTTTTGCTCATATTCTAAATGGATTTGATTTTTCATTTAATTGGGTAACTAATTTTGCTATGTGGAAAATTAAATTTTAATTAACCTCATTCCTATAACTTATATGGATTTTTAAAAATTTTATTTGCTTTTTATACCTGTATAACCACATTGTAAAATTGTTATTTAAAAAATTATAATGTATTTTTTCATTTTTATTTTAACAAGATTCTATCTTACAAATTTTTAATTAAACTGTTAACTGCAGAGGTTCTTTACTGTTTTGTTTTTCTCTCTGTATTAGGGAAATTTTTAATGAATTACCATAAAAATATGTTTGCCATATATTTTGGTAGTTTTGTTCTGTCATATTAAGGAAATTCCTTAATCTATTCAATTATAGTTTTATACATCTTCTGAAAAGAATCATATGATTTTCTTACCTGTTGTTTTGCTAATTTGCCAACATGTATTATTTTAAAATGGAAGCCCATAGTGTTAACTAAAAATAAAGAAAAAATTAGATCATTTCATTTTGGTTAGAGGTAATTTTAAACCAGAAGACCCAAAAAAGTATTCCACTCTGGCAGGGGCAAATGTGTGTCACAGTGCACCATTTAGTCAGCAAAGTACTGGTTCGATCTCAACACCTAACTGAATTATTGGGATTATTTGAATTTTAGAAAATATGTATAACATTAATTATATATGCATATATAATATCAATATATTCTGAGAACACATAATTGATAATTACAATAAAATATGTCCTTATCACTTCAATTGTTCTGTTCTGATTAGCTTTATTCTTTTTTGTTTTATTCTCTTTAAAATAAAAAAATATAGGCATGCACACTAGAAATGTGAATGAAATTTTACACAAGCGTAAGTTGATACTGAGGTCTATGTAGCATAATCACAGTTGTAAAATTAGAGCTTCATGTACTCTAACAAAATTTTAATGGTTCTTCTAATAGATATTTTAGGGCTGTCACAGATAAAAAGGATAGACTTGAAGATAAATATTTAGATTCATAATATCAATAGAATAATTATAGCAAGAACCACTTATGAGCTATATGAAATAGTGACAGATGAGGAGCCTTAGACTGGGTTACACTCAGCTTTGGGGAGAGAGAAGTGAGGTATGTTTAAATGAGATTTTTTTTTCTTTTAATAGTTACAGGGATCTAACTCATGACTGTGCACTTGCAAGGCAGGTGCTTATGACACTGAGCTAAATCCCCAGCTCCAAAGTATGTTTAAATGAACTGACAAAAAATGTGGCTAATAAAGTCCCAGAAAGCTGAAAGACACTGGACAAAGTCCAGAAGCCAGGAGATACATGAATTTCAATTTAAAATTTAAATTGCAGTACTAAATGGTTCAGACTGATAACAAGTAAAGCAGAAAGGTCTTCAAATATGTAACAATATGTTTTAATTGCAGAATTTACTCTAGATTCTTCACAGGAAGAGATTTTAAAGAAAAGAATATGTACATGTACAAATGTCAGAGTTATCTAAGAAAAGGGAGAGAGGGAGCTACCAAGAATGCAGCAACAGGGAAAAACAGGTCCTTCTCCATGATACCCTGGTGTGGAAGGAAGAGTGTCCAGTTGTTACTTGGTGAGTGTGCCAAACATGGAATGCTGTTGGATCTGCTTCTTTCTAGGTTTCTACCTGTGTGCTAACTGCCCTCTTTCCTTTGCACTCCAAAGGTGTCATCTCCCTCCTGTGCTTGTATTGAGGTAACTTATCACATCATCTTAGTCTTCTTGATCTTTTGTTAAATGCTTCTAATGGCATCTCTTTAGTGCCTTCTTTCCTTTGCAGTCTCCTCCTTCTGATAGAGAACATTCATGAGAGGTGGGCACTATGACAGCTTCTCATCAAAATTAAAGAAAATGATTCCTCAAGATGAAATGAATTTCCAAAGGTAACATTTAGCAAATAACTCCATCTCTCCCTTTCGGTCTGCATTATGCTCTGCACTAAAGGGCAAAGAAAAAAATAAAAGAAAGAAAAGAAAACTGTAGAAAAAATAAAATCTACTTCCACCAGGGATCATGAAATGATAGATATAGGGAAAAGTGAGGACTTTTTTTCTTTTTCAGGAAGTAGCATTTCTATTCCTTTCAGATTATAAGAAACGGGAAAAAGAACTGTATTAAAATGTGCATGAATAATGTCCATGGGGCGTCAACCCACATACTGTTTTAACAAGAGTTATGAATCACTTCCTGAGATGAAAAATAGTAATGTTTGCTAGATAGGGAAAAGAAGAGGAAACATTTCAGAGTCACAAGCCTTCGAGCAGACACACTTCCAACTTTCAGCACAGACCTTATGTGGACTGACATGAGACACTACAGGGAGCTCCAGACCTTCAAATGGATCCTTCAGATCTCCATCACCCAGACAGCCGTTTTGCACTCTTCCACGCCTGCCTCTGCAGGCAGCCATCATAAACCAATCTTGAAAATCCTTGCATATTTGTGTATCTCACATTAAATCTATTTCTCTATTCAGCACTGACTAATGCGTTATACAAACAGATGGAAATTGAAGGATTTATTTTTGAATTCTTATTAATAACATATGAACTGAGTTAGAGGTAACATCCTGCATTGATCAGCATTGCCATCACTGAGTCACAGTATCTAACATTGACAGGTTTTGATTGGCTCATGGTTTCAGGGGATTCAGTCTATAGTCAACTGGCTCTAAGGTAGAAACATCAGGATGGAGAGAGGATGGAGGGGGCAGCAGAGCAAAGCTACAAAGCAGAGCAGGAAAACAGAACCAGGAGGAAGGAATGAGGGACCAGATAGAAACCTCTGTCATCTACCCAGATATACCTAGAAATGTGGTTTACTAATTCCTGGACAGATCCCACAGTCTGTCAAGCTGACAACACCACCTGAACCATCACATAAACCTGTGCTACCCAACAAACCATCTTCAAAAAGGATGCAAAGAATGTGCACTGGGGAAAGACAGTCTTTTCAATATCAGAAGAACTTATATCTAGGTATATGCAGAAGAAAGAACTTATCCCTTATCTCTCTCTATTTACAAAAAGTCAACTCAAAATCAATTATAAACAACTGTAAGATTGGAAACTATGAAACTACTTCAAGAAAGCAAATGGGAAACACTTCACAGTATTAGAGTGGGAAGAAAATTTTAGAAAAGACTATAAAATCACAGAAAGCAAAAGCAAAATACACAAGTGAGATTTTTTTTTACAAGTGTGATTAAATTAAATATCTTCTGCACAGCAAAGAAAACAATTAACAGAATGGAAGAAAATATTTGCAAACTATGTATGTGGCAAGGCATTAGTATCTAGAATATACAAAAATTCAATAGCAAAAATACAAATAACAAGATTACAAAATGGGCTATAGACCTAAGTAGACATTTCTTAAATGAGACATACAAATAACCAACAATTATGTGAAAAAATACTCAACATCATTAATCATCTTAGAATTGCAAATCAAAATCAATATAACACATTATCTATTGCAGTATTGGATACTATGTGAAAGGGAAAGAGAAAGAAAATACTCAGAAGGAAAGAAAAACTGGGATAGGGGTAAGGAGAAAAGAAGAAGGAAAAAGATTATATATCTGACATGTCATTCCTATATCTTGTAATCTGAACAACTACTTTGAAAATTACAATATACAATATATTAACCAGTGTTAATCTCCTATTGTTTTGTTTTGAAATTCTGTATCATTGTTTTTATTTTTTTTTGTTTTTTAAAAATTTCTTTTTTGTTTTTAAACAAAACTTTTAAAGTAAAGACAAAAAAAGAAAAGAAAAAATTAGACATCATTGTGTTGGAGTAAAAATTGTTTTTATTATCAAAAACAAAAGTTAATAGGTGTCATTAAGGATATCACCAAAAGTGAACCTTCTATGTTGTTCATGTTAATATAAATTGTTAAACCATTTTGGCAAGTAGGATGGAAATGCTTCAAAAAATTGAAAACAGAGGGATAATAAGATAGCTCTTTCATAAGATCTATTATTCTGGCTTCTAGGTATTTATCCAAAGGAAGTGAGTTGGTGTAACAAGCATATTCATCCCCGTGTTCACTGCAGCATTATTCACAATACCCAATAAGTGGAAAATCCCTGTGCATCAACTGATGAAAAGAGAAAAAATACATATATGTATATTAACATATACACAATACAATATATTCTGTCAATAAAAGAATGAAATCCTGTTAATTGGGCAACATGGATGGAAATGGAGGTCACTATATTAAGTGAAATAAATTGGGTACAGAAAGACAAATACTCCTTAGTCTCAGTCATATATGGAAACTGAAAGAGCTGACTTCAAAGAAGATGAGAGCAGGATGGTGTTTACAAGGCTAAGTAGAGTGTGGAGGAGAAGGAGAGATAGGCAAAGATTATCCAATGGATAAGAATCTATGACAGGAAAGAGAAATTAGTTTGGTGCATTATTGGACACTAAAGTGATGATAGACAGCAACCACATCCTGCATTGTTTCAAAAAAAGAAGAAGAAGAAGAAGGAGAAGGAGAAGGAGGAGAAGAAGAAGAAAGAAGAAGAAGAAGAAGAAGAAGAAGAAGAAGAAGAAGAAGAAGAAGAAGAAGAAGAAGAAGAAGAAGAAGAAGAAGAAGGGGTAGTGAATTTTTCACTACAAAGAAATGATGTTTGAGAATATAAATATACTTACCCTAATTTGAACATTATATATGAAATATAACATGATAATTCCGGTGTGTACCATCTTTCTGTATCAATAAAATAAAATAGGACATTAAAAGAAAAAGTATAATAGGAAAAACATAGATAGATTAGGCACCAATATTGTTCTGAAAATCTATATTTTTAATTGCATTAAAATACTCTAAAAGTTACCAATAAAATGAAGCAAGACACAGTGTAAAAATGAGTTTAAAAACATAAATCACCTAAAAGGCAAGATATACAGTAATATGCATACTAGAATTTAAAATAACAAAATCACTTCCTGCAATGTCACACCAAAGAATTCTCTCAGTAGTCATTAAAAATGACAAAAGAAATTTAAAATTCTCAAAAGAAAAATTAAAATATATATATTAGATGTCTGTGAATAGTGAAAGAGAGAAATAATTCTTAATATCAATGACAATATATTAGAATTAAAGATAAAAAGTAAATCTAATTAGAAGAATTTTGTGCAAAAATTATTTCCAAAATTTTCCATAGAAATGGAGATACAAAAAATGAAATGTTAAACTCATATCAGCCTCAAAAATAGCTCACTTCTGGAGATAATAACTCAAGTTATAGTTGGAAAAGGGGAATAATTTTGCACCTAAGACAATCTATGTAGCAATACAGTTATTTAATTGTGAATAAGGACATCACTTGATGTACAAATACTTGGAAGTTTTACCACACAAGGAATGCTTGTAATCCCAGCACTTTGGGAGGCTGAGCCAAGAAGATCTCAAGCTTGAACCCAGTCTGAGCCTTTGGCAAGTCAGTAAGAGCTTGTCTCAAAATTAAATAAACAAGTAAATGGCAAAAGGCTGGGGACACAGTTCAGTGCACAGGTCCTGCATTAGATCCTCAGTACTGCCCCAAAACACACACAACAAAATTTAAAACCAAAAAAGCAGATTTTTAGCACATGAGGTAGTAAGATAAAATAACTAAAAGTTTATTGTTGTCTGAAAAACATGAGCATAAGGAAAAACAAGAAAAAAGGAAAGAAGACCCATAAAAGTCCAGAAGCAAAACTGAGTCAGTGTTAATGTGGCTCAGGTTTTAAAGTAGCTCTTGCAAATGAGAGATATGTGGTGGAATATAGAAATCATTTTTTACATCTTTATTGTGAATATATATTTTCTTCAAATACATATTTGACATAAAGGATATCTCTAAGATCTTTGCGAATCTGAAATTTCCAAATATTGTTAATTATTACACAATAGTAAATGAAGAGAATAGTAAATGAGAGTCTTAAATGGCTACAAACTGCTAATGATTCCATAATTATAATGTTTGAGTAGAAGTTCTGATTCTCTGATTTATGCTTCATGTAATTGAACCTAGGTGTTTCTCAATGTTTTGCAGGTCCAATGCACCTTAATTTCTCAGAGCTTTATAGTGACGTTTGGGACAAGCTACGTGTTACGTTAAGCAAGCCATAAAGAATTAGACACACCCAGCTACATTAAGAAGGAAAAGTCCAGTTCTTTCACACAGTAATTACAATGTTAAATGATAACATGATAACATTTAAATGAATAATTTAATGGTTTAATTCTAAAATTCACTTCTATATTGCTAAGAGTGCTTTGTACAAAATACATCATATGATCATTTAAAATAATGCAGAAAGCACAATTTGCCAAATTAAATATCTTCATGTTTTAAAAAAAATCATTAAATATTGTTTAATGTACTATGTTCACTAGGACTCAATTGATTTTATGAATTACATAAATAAATCACTAATTTAAAAAACTAAATTTAATTTTTAACTAAGGCACATAACTATATAATATATAATGATATATAGTAATACAGAAATATTTTATTTTGTTAAAAAGTATAGTTCATTTCATTAAGGCTCCATCCAAATCAAGATATCATAAAAGAAAAGATTGATAACTCTACATAAAATCAAAACTTCCACTTTACGTGAAATATTTTAAGGACAATCAAAAGAAAAATGATAAGAGAAATGTTTACAAATCACACTGATACACAGTGAGTGGGCTGAGAAATGGGAAAAAAATCTAAAGAGATAGTTTATGTTGTAGGACATTCACACAAAAAGATTCTCAAATTCACACATGATAAAAAATCAAATTACTCAAAATTGGTTATAAAAAATTGGTTTTAAAAAAGCAGAAAGTTTCACAGCATACGTTAACAAGACTCTACAAGATTTGCACTGCTTGTATTGAGACTTAGATATTCTATTGCAAGGATTAATATAAATGTATACAATTAGTATAAAAGCCATTTGGGAAATAACTAAATTTACAAATACATTTACTCATGTCTTGGAAATTCCTCTTTGGGAAATTTACTCATAAAAAGACTTGAATTTATTTAAAGTAATACATGAGCAAGATAAAGTTTAGAGACTTTTTCCAAAAGTCAATGTCTTTATCACTTAAATGCACATCTACGATGACATAATTAAATAAATATGATCTATCTTTACAATAGAATACTATAAAGGTGCAAAAAAATTAAAAGACTGGTTTATCAAAGCTATATAACAAACCATACCAAACTTACTGACACAAAATAAAGGTTTCATTCTGTCCATGGAATCTCTGGATCAAGCACTGAGAAAGGACGTAGTAGGTAGCAGGGAAAGTTTTTCTATGTTCCACCAGGTATGTAGTCCCAACTGGAATAACTGGAAGGCTAGATGGGCATCTGTCCTACTGCTGCAGGCTGAAATCCTGGGGGTGGTTTGCTTGTTCTTACAACTGCTTGTCTTGATGCTACTTTTGAGGACCTCACCTGAGGTGTAAGACACACACTTTGCTTTCTTTGTGACTGCTTGTGTTCCCTGTCAGCATGAGCATGGGAACTGAGTTCCAAGTGCAGTATCCTAACAAGATAGCCAGGAGAAAGTTGTTCCTCCTTTAAATTGCTCATTTCTTTGCATAGTGTCACTTGCTCTATGGTGACAAGGCAAAATAGATTTAAAGAGAGGGAAAGTTGATAAGAACAGTGTCAAAGTTACCTCTGAAAAAAGCAAGTGAGATAGGAGATACTGTTGCTTCCAATTAGGAAAAATATAATCTACACCCACTGCATAGGAAGAGAATAGTTAAGGTATAGCAGGGCATATTATATGCCATCTTTTATGAAGGTCAAAGGGAAATTAAGTGTGTATACATGAAATCTGGAAAGATACACAAAATTTAACAAAAATTTGCTGCATTCTGTGGGACGAGTTTAAACAGGACTATTCAGAAATGGGCAAATAGGGTCACAAAAAAGACATTGTTTTTACTTGTCTTAGTTTTTGAATTGGGAAATAAGAGTTTTTGAATTGAACTAACTTTAAAAATAATAACTGATAAACATCCTGACAGACATTTATGTGCATGCATAGATAACTCCTTCATTAGGATACTTACATAGGTTTGTTGGTGGTGGTGGTGATGGTTTTTTGTTTTGTTTTGCTTTCGTTTTTTGAGACAGTGTATCACTATGTAGTCGAGGCTGCCCTCAAAATCATGGCGAACTACCTACTTCAGCCTCCCTGAGTGATGGGATTAAAAGCATGTACCACAACCCCCAGCTCAAGATAATTATATAGGTTTTATTATCTTGATGTGTTTGTAACTATTTACACATGTACTCCTTTTACTAATATCCTTAAGCAATGAGTATCTTTTTGGCCAAAAGAAAAATCACTTTATAATATTTGAAATGCTTAGAAATAGATAACTATCTTTTGTGCACTGTATTTTTGTATGCAGGTTAGTATAAAGTTTCAATTTTTATTTACTGCATTTCATGTTGACTCTGAAGGTTAAAGCATCAGTTGACATTTTTTTCATTTTTTTATTTAAAGAGAGAAAAAACAGGAAAAAGGTAGAAATATTACAGAATTTCAAGAAAAGAAGATAAATAGTAAGAAATCACTACTTGATACATTACACATTGTTCTTTTAGAAATAGTTATTCAAGTTACAGAAATAAAACACACAAAGTAGACACTAAAGCAGTGAGAGTGCAAACAAATCTGTTCAAGAATCCAACAAGAACCTAGAAATATGGTATCAATCCCACACACCTAAACATACATGCAGCTATATCTTTTATAGCGCTTCCTATTTCTTTTTTTACAATAGCAATTATACATTTTTAAAATTTTATTTAAAGAGAAGAAAAAAAAACAGAAAAAAGGGTAGCAACAATACAGAATTCTAAAAGAAAGAAAGAAAAAGGAGAATGAGAAAAAGCCCAACTAAGAAATCAGTAATTTATAAATTACATACTGTCATCCTGGATGTAGTTGTTCAGGTTACAAAGTTAAAGGGTACATAGTAAATATTCAAACAGTCAGACTACAAACAGTTTTGCTCAAAGATCCAACAAAGATTCAGCAATATGGTCATCTATTTTACACACTCAAACTTACATGCAGTTATATCATTTAGAGCACTTTCTTTTCTTTTCTTTTTTACATTAGCAATTACACATTTTGGTTTTATTACACTTGTAGTTCTTATTTACTTTTTACACTAGAGACACAATATGATATTTATAAATGTGATTCTTATTTATTTCACTAATGAGGATAGTCTCAAGTTGTCTCCATTTACCTATGAAGGCCTCAAGATTATCCTTTTCTATAGCTGAGTAATATTCCATTGTATAAAAATGCCACATCTTTTTCATCTACTCTGCAGTTGATGGGCATCTTGGTTGTTTCCAGGATTTAGCTATCACAAATTGTGCAGCTATGAACATGGATGCACATATATCACTGTGATATGCACTTTTCAGTTCTTTGGGGAAAATAGCCAAGAGGGGATAGCTGGATTGAATGGAACTTCCAACCCTAGTCTTCTGAGAATTCTCCATATGGATTTCCATAATGGTTGCACCAGTCCACATTCCCACCAACAGTGGAGCAGTGTTCCTTTTTCCCCGCAGCCTCACCAACATTTGTTGTCAATTGATTTCTTGATGGCAGCTATTCTTTCTGGAGTAAGGTGGAATCTCAGTGCTGTTTTAATTTGCATTTCTCAAATGAACAGCGATGGCAAACTTTTCTTCATATATTTATTTGTCATTTGTATATCTTTCTTTGAGAACTGTGTGTTCATCTCAGATGCCCATTTTTGGAGAGGGTCTTTGAATTTGGGGGGCTTGATGCTTTTCAATTCTTTATATATTCTGGACACAAGTCCTTTGTCTGAGGAGTTGCTGGTTAAAATTTTTTCCCACTCTGTTGGTTTTCTTTTCTCCCTGTTGGTGATTTCCTTTGAAGTGCAGAAACTTTTCAATAATGTGAGATCCCATTTGTTGATTCTTTGAAGTGTTTCCCATGCAGTTTGCATTTGTTTCATGAATTCTCTACCTACACCTATGTCTTCAAGACTTCTACTTACCTTGTCTTCCAGTAGAGTTAGAGTTTCTGTTTTAATATTGAGGTCTTTGATCCATTTAGACTTTAGTTTTGTGCATGGTAATATGCATGGATCTAGTTTCAGTTTTCTGCATGTAGAGAGCCAATTTATCCAACACCATTTATTAAAGAGACTATCTTTCTTCCAGTAGACATATTTAGCCCCTTTGTCAAATATCAGGTGGCTGAGTGTCTTTGTAGTTGTGCTTTCATTTTCTAATCTGTTCCATTGATCCTCAGGTCTATTTCTTTGCCAGTACCAAGCTGATTTGATCACTATGGCTTTATAGTACTGTTTCAAGTCAGGAATTGAGATGCCTCCTGCCTTGCTTTTGTTGCCTAGAATTGCCTTTGCTATTCTAGGTTTCTTCTGTTTCCAAATGAATTGTAGGAGTGTTTTTCTACATCTGTGAGGTATGTCAATGGTATTTTGATTGGGATTGTGTTAAATCTATATAACAGTTTTGGGAGCATAACCATGTTCACAATGTTTGTTCTTCCTAACCAAGAGCAAGGAATGTCCTTCCATTTTCTAATAACCTCTTTAATCTCCTTTTTCAGCATAGTATAATTTTCAGCATGTAGGTCTCTTACATTTTTAGTTAGGTTGATTCCTACGTATTTCATTTTTTTAGATGTTATTGTAAAGGGTGATATTTCGATAACCTCTCTCAGTGCGTTTTTTGTTTGTGTACAGGAATGCTATTGATTTTTGAGCACTGACTTTGTATCCAGCTACAATATTGAACTTTTTTTTACCTCTAGCAGTCTTTTAATACAGTTTTTTGGGTCTTCTATATAGAGTATCATGTCATCTGCAAATAGTAATAATTTAACTTCTTTCCTATCTTTACTCCTTTTATTTCTCTTTCTTTTCTGATTGCCCTGGCTAGTGTTTCCATAACTATGTTGAAAAGGAGTGGTGATAGTGGACATCCTTGTCTTGTTCTTGATTTTAAAGTGATAGCTTTCAGTTTTTGTCCATTTAGTATAATGTTGGCTGTTGGTTTGTCATAGATGGCCTTTATAAGGTTGAGGTAGATGCCGTGTATTCCAAGTTTCTGAAGGGTTTTTATCATGAACATGTGTTGGACTTTGTCAAAAGCTTTTTCTGAATCTATTGAGATGACCATGTGGTTTTAGTTTTTGGCTCTGTTGATTTGGTGTATTACATTTATTGATTTGTGTATGTTAAACCATCCCTGCATTCCTGGAATGAACCCCAGGTGGTCATGATGTATAATCTCCTTGATGATTTGCTGCATTCTATTTGCCAGTATTTTGTTGAGAATCTTTGCATCAATGTTCATGAGTGATATTGGCCTATAGTTCTCTTTTTTGGTTGCATCTTTCTCTGATTTGATATCAGAGTAATACTTGCCTCCAGAAATGATTTAAGGAGGATTTTTTTTTCTCAATTTTGTTGAAGAGT